>PVKA01022222.1:0-37418 GCA_004027165.1 Ctenomys sociabilis
TGGGGGGGGGGGGTCTAGCATTAGCTCTGAGAGTCCCTGTTTATATGAGTGGGACATTTTCATCATTTCTGCTGCAAACCTACCCTATCTACGATGGATGGTAACCAGTGGGGGTTGGGCCACTCTCTGTAGAACCAGGACATCTAAGACTTCCAGACTGATCAGTGTCCCCTTCCAGTCCTATACCATCCTCTGCATGCTTGGCCAGGAGGCCCTGTCCACTGTGAGGGCTTTGGAGTGACTGTTGTTATTTTTCTATGTGTTTCCAAAACTTAGGTATACTTATGTCCCATCCAGGGGTATCCCCCCAAACACACAGGGTGGTGCAGCTTGGAAATGGATGCAGTGCCTCTGCACCTTTGCCGTAGAACACTCACCCTGTGACCTGGTGGCTGTCTCCTGGACAATCGAGGATGCTTTGACCATTTCATGAGGGGCAATCAGAAGTGATATGGCCTCAGGAGAAAGAACAACAGAGGGTTTTTATTCTTTTGAGACACAGCAGAAGGGTTTGAAGAAGAGAAGCTTCCATAAGAGAATTTCCTGACTTCAGCCTTAAATTCCTTTGTGACACTGTGTTATTAACTCCAAGGCAGTGGTGTCTCCACATTCCAGCCATCCTACTCTGGAAGCCCCTGTAACACTAAAGATACTGTTGGGGGAAGATAACCAGGAGGGGCACCAGCCTCCTGCTTGTCATCTTACCAGCCCAAAAGTTTCAGGGAATGGGAAACACTGCTTTTGCTCTCAAGGGGTTGCTGCCTTGTCCTAAGCAGACATCTTGGGAATTGATTATGTGGGTTGAAGGGTGGGGTCCACATGGACCAGGTTGAAAAGGATGTAGGTGACAAGCTAGTGACTTTGTCTACATCTTACAGGGAAGTTGGGCCCTTTGGCTTACCCTTGATGGAAAATAATGGTTTTACCACAAAGATCCTCAGTGGTTAAGAGGGGCAGTCTGAAATGTCTTTGAGAGCAAGATGTCCCCACAGAGCCTGGGGAGGTCTCACTGCTCCTACAAGGGAAGGTGAGGGTAGCCACCAAGTATATCTGTGGCATTACAATATGAAATACATGGGAACCCTCAGCACTTACCTGGGAATAAAGGATACGGTCCCCAACAGTGGCTCACTCTCATCAATTAGTCATTTACATGTAGAGGTCCATTTCAGATTAATGGCCCGGAAAGTGAAATGAGGAGGGCTGAAGGGAGGGGGCATTTATGTTCTTTTATGTTTAGAAGGTATTCTAAACAGACTGTGTACTGAAACCTGTAGGTGGGGGTCAGTTCATTAAAAATCAAGCAGAGACTATTCTTCAGTGGACAGAGGTTGGATTTTAATGATTGTAAGCACCTCAAGGAAAATCTTCTGTGTATTTTCATCAGCTATTCAATCAGCCTGTCCTAACCTAAGTGCCTGTTTTTGTATCAGAGCGGGCACCAGGAGAATGGATACTTAATGTGCTGGTTGGCTGGGTACTGTGGTGTGACCCAAGTACTCAGAAAGTGACATGGATTTCTAAAGCGTGTGCCCAGGTGCTCAGAGTGCTGCAGTGGGACAGGAGCTTGTCTCCTCCAGTGTTGGGAGTTCCTGTGGACTCTTTTTCTTTAGTCAAACTTGTTTGAATTTAGTATTTGTGAAGTAGAAGACAAAGTCGTTTTCAGGACACCTACCTGAGTTTAGGTGGGCCACTGTGTGTAGTCTGCTTGTAGCACAGAATGAAACTATAACATGGAATTTATTTCTCCTTGATGCTTCCTTCTCATCCTCTGTCTATTTGCAGGTATTTTTGACACATATGGTTGCATTGTTGGTGGATGTATTTTCCAAAAAATGTAGTTGTAAGGATCAGTGGAAGACAGCTTTCAGAAGAATGGCCTTAAGTTTGGTAGGCAGCTTTTGGAGATGGGATACAGAGTGACTTATTGTGGGTGTCATATAAAGTGGTTGGAGCCAGAAGGGTATTGCTAAAATGACTCCTGGGTCTATTTTTTTGGTTACGTTCTTCAGAGTTGTCATTAAGGAAAATACCTTTTGTAAAAAAATCATAATCATCACATTTCTGTATGGGCAAAACTTGGGCAGAAATTTGAAACATTCTACTGGGGCCATTTTACATATAATTGCATGCGGCAAATTTACCATTACAGGCCTAGTCCTTGAAGTTTAAATTCTTGAAATTCTAGGCCTCTTTCTGGGGTTTTTATGTACAGTCTGTGTATGGAAACCAGTTTCTGTTAAAATGACATAGTTAAATAGGACTTGGTTGGAGTAAAAGAAAAAAAGTAGCATGTGGTCCTTTAAACTGACTTAAACTGCCTTCCCTCACCTTTTGGCTTCAGGGAAGAGTGGGCCTGTGGCTGGTCTTTGGACAAAGTGTAGCATGTGACTCCAACCTCCAGAAGTTTGATAGGGTGCAGGTAGGAGACAGAGAAGGGACTGTCACCATCAGGATTCCTTTTTGAAGCAGAGTAAATTTATTCCTAATGCGCACCTTCCTAAAGTCTGAGGGTACAGCATCTCTGGGAGGGAACTCAGAGGAACCTGTAAACTGAAGGATGACTCATTTCTTGGTGGTGTTTTGATAAGCATGTCAGATTCTAGGTGTTAGGGGTGTGTGTGTGTGTGTGTGTGTGCGTGCGTGCACGTGCTTAGAAGTTATGGTACTTAGGGGCTAGATTAAAATTACTTTAGCCTAAGTGAAGAAAGTCCCTTTTTTCTTTTCTACAGTTCAGGGCTGTACAAAGGAAGGCTTCTTGAACCTTTCCTTGGGATCCCTACCCTAGCTGTCAGCCTCCTTGTGGGGCCAAGACTGTGACAGAGGTGGAAAACCAGCGAGCAAATGGAGCAGATCTCAGAGCCACCCAGGATCAAGTAAGAAACAATATAAAACAACAGAAATCCTCTTGGATTATCTGAATCAATATCCTTGGCACCCTGACAAACAAGAGTCATCCTAGTCCCTTGCACAGCTTTTCTAAACTTACCTAGAGTTGTATCTGTGACATTCATAGCAGGAGAGGCCAGAGTGGAAATGGAAATTCGTGGCACTTTCTGACCATACAGGTTGTTATTTATTTATTTTCCCATGTGGGAAGAATGATAGGAAGTTAGAGAAAAGAATTTCTGGGAACTGTTTTTGGTAGATGTAAGACTGATCTTTTTTTTAAAAAACCGTTTTTAAACAGTTTTTGCTGTTTAATAAGTAAAACACCCAAATGTCAATCTTGGAAATGCGACATTTATTTGAGTGGATAAAAGATTCATGAATAGTCACATCACAGGGTGTGCTGGGTGCAGTTTCGTTCTGTTTCTGGATTTGCGTTTGGAAAGAGGCAAATCCCTTTCTTCCAGGATCTCAGGCTGCAGCCAGCTAGGCCTTGAAGGCAGGCCTTGGCCTTCTAGGTGGGTCTTCCTGAGCAGGAGAAGAGATCTAAGCTCCTAGGCTGGAGGCCACCCTTCTGCAAAGCACCTGTGCACATCCCTCTGCAGAGGTGACAGGAAGTAGGCACCCATGTCTTCACCAGGGAAGCAGCAGAAAGTACTTGAGGTTTGGGTACTTAGATTGGACCGGTTCTGTTCCATCACCATGCGCGTCTGAGTGGTGGAGAGGCAGTCACGTTTGCAGGCAATTGTTGGTTCTGCCAGGAAAGTTATGGCTGGCTCTAAAAGAAGGCTGCTTCTCTCCCTTTGTCCTAGGTTGGGGAGGCCTCCTGGTCAATAAATACATATTAATCATGTGAAGGGATTGACATGCAAATGAAGGGCACCACTGACAAGCTGGGGATGGCAGAGGGGAGCCCTGCGCAGCTGTGGTCCTGGGTGGAGAAGCCCAGACTGAGGCAGACCCTTTCCTGGGAGTTTTCTAGGGCGCTAAGCACCCTTTTCTAATAAATTTGTGAAAGAGGTAATTGGACTGGAGATGGATTCCGTAGCTTTTTCTTGTGTGCTTCTTAATCTGCCAGATTTTTTTTTTTTTTAATTTAAGTCTGGCAGTAGGCAAGCCACCCTTTGGATTGCTGTGTCTCTCGGCCCAACTGGAGGTCTCCAAAGGTACTTTGTTCTTGTGATCAAAGGGATGTTGAACCAAACAGAGAAACAGACAAAAGTGCAGGTGAATTTTTGGAGAAATACTTGATATTGCAAGAATAATTATTAGCTGCCACTGTGAGTTAACTGCTTCTAAAATAGCATATTGCGTATTGTTATGGCTTTCTTTACAGTGCAAAGCCATTTGGTATAGGCAAGACTAAGCTTTAAGATTTAGATTTTTCTATGTACATGACACCTGCGGGTAGGTATATTTTGTAACAATGATTTTTAGGATGCATATAATCACTGAAAAATCTGATTTTGTTGTTAGGAATATATATATATATATATATATATATATATATATATATATATATATATATATATATATATATATATAATATAGTTTATATCCAGAAAAATCTTTAGAGAGAGTACAGTTGAAGTTTTTCTATTATGCATCATTAGACTATAAGAAAATACTTTAACCCTGCTGAAAGACTAAGAAAATTATACTAGAATAGAAGGTAGGAGCATTGTTTGTCAATGAATATAGCTTTGATTTGCCTTTAGGGGTGATGGGTATTTAAGAGGTGGTTAACAGTGATTTTCATAAATCAGGCTCTGAGTTTTGTCTGTGGGTTCCTGACATCTAGACGGTGTGTATTCGGTAACTTTCAACTTGGACCATGAGTCAGTTGTTTTAGTGATGTACCTGCACATGCCTCAGAAGTCAAAATAAGACCTCATTTGGTAGACTATGGCGGTCTGGGTATTGTAGCATGTCAGATCCTGGGAACGGTGGTGGGGATGAGCATGTCTGGCCCTAGCTGCTGTCTTTCTTGTGTCCTAGGTCCAATCTTATCGAATACTTTTGCAACTGAAGATCAGGTACCATTTTACAAACCAGAAGCAACAAATGGTACTGTAGATATAATGTAAGCGATCTTCCTCTCTCACTATGAAACATTACGATGCCTTGTAAACAGAATGCATGTGATAATAACTTGGAGATGCAGGCTTTTCTGTATACTTTGGGGCTACCAGGATATTGCTTTGATAAATCACTAGAGTTTTCCTTTTGAATAAATTCATGATTGTGTGTGTGTGTGTGTGTGTGTGTGTGTGTGTGTGTGTGTGAGAGAGAGAGAGAGAGAGAGAGAGAGAGAGAGAGAGAGAGAGAGAGAGAGAGAGAGAGAGAGTGTGGGTCGATAGGGGCCTGTTTGCTCCAAAAACCATACCCCATTCAAAATCAGGTACAAAATCTATTACATTCTTGCCATAGATGTAAGAAGTTTAGTGCATTTTGCCAATATTTGTCTATATTCTAGAGGATGTAAATAATACCTAGAATTCAAATGTAGCAAGTATGTTGTCTGTTGAATTACCATGTACATGAGTTTGTACTTGGGCGTAAGGGAGAAAGTGGCTACCGCTAGAGATAAATAATTTAGCATGATTTTCCTGTATTGTGGAGAGGCAGGCTGAGCCTCATTTTTGGGATTATGATTTGTATTATGAAATGCTTATCAAATGTTTTCTAAAGATTAGTTTAATTTTAATTAAATAAACCTTCCTCAAGAGAAGGCTCCCAACTATTCCTTGTACCCAGAGGCTAACGTACTTGTTGTTTTTAATTATTTTCTGCTGTTACCCAAACTGCTTTGGGTACTCCTGCCCAATTAAATCAAAGGCACAGGTTCCTTATACACAATATGTTTAATATTTAATTTTAATTAAATTAATTAAATTGTTTATTTAATTTTTTGTGCATTATTGTGCATAGAATAATGCAAAATTCATGACAGGGAGAATTCGGGTGGGGAGGTGAATCAGAAAGCATCCAAACAAGCTAATTATAGACCTTCAAGGAAATTTCCTTGCCCTTTCCAGGGAAAAAAAAACCCATCCTAACATCAGGCAGAAGTTAACCCTGAACTCTCTCCCGCAGCGTCTGTGGCTGCAGTGCTGTGGAGTTGGATTTGCTGGCCCCTTTCGTCCTTTGGAGCCTGCCTTGCAGTCTGCAGATGTGGCAGCTGCTCGGCAGAAGGAAGGGTGTGTGCACGCACATACATGCTGCTGTCACAGCTCACACTCAAGTGACATTTTCTACTCTGCTGTGCATGGAGCTACCAGCACAGCCTTCCTGGGAAAGGACCGTGTTCTAGCTAAAGACCTTGGCAAAACTTTTCATAGCATTGTGCCACTCAGAAAAGGCCCATCTTAGTGGCTTTGAGCTGCCTAATCAGGGCCAGCACTCAGAAAACTTGGGAAACTTGTGCTCAAGCTCACCTTTTGATGCCATACCAGCAGTTCCTTTGAAGGAGGAGGTCCTTTGGCCTGGCTCAGTTTCTGTCCCATTTGTGTCCTGGGTATGTAGCTTTCAGGGGTACTTTCAATTACAGCCTCTCGCATCTATACAGTGTCTGACTATAGTCAGTGCCTCATTCCCAGGAAACCTTTTAATAGAAATAGGACACACACACACACATTAAAAAAAAATTAAAAGCCTTCAGTGGACCTAGTTTGCATTGTCATTGCTTATCTCAGCTGTCCCCAAAACACTGAGCACTTCAGTCCAAAATTTAAAGTGCCTGAGTTGAAGGAATTCACTGAATTTTGAGGCATTTTATTATTTCTCCTTGACTGAAAATAATGACATTTCCTCTAACGTGGTCTGGCAACTGAGATACCTGCACCATATTTTCCAAACTTGATCTCATGAAGTGGTGTATTCGTTAAACTTCATTTCAGGCTTTTGCTCATCTGGGTCATGGTTGAACACTTATCATCACTCTGTAAATTTTTGGGGAGAGTTGATCGTTTCTTTTTTGGTACCTCCTGATTACTAAGATTTGTGAACTATACTTAGTGAAATATAACCTTTAGCTTTAATATATTAGCCTCCGAGAGAAAAAAGAGAAAATGAATGGAACTAAGGAAGAAAAAGAGAAAGGAGAGAGAGAGAGAGACAGAGAGAGAGAGAGAGAGAGAGAGAGAGAGCAAACTAGTGTCCTTAGGGGAAGTTGTTTCGGTTTTTCCCAGCTACCTTCCATGAGAATAGAGCTGCTAAAAATAAACTCGCTTTCTCTTTGTTGTTGTTGTGTTTTCCCCTAAGGCTGGTTTTGTTTCAGTAGATTAAATATTATCATAAAAGTAGCTGATGATGCAGTAAATTAAAAATCAGGTTGTGGAATATTTTGCAAAACCTTTTTTACTTCCATGGCCCTTAACTAGTTGGGGCAAACATTAGTTTTAAACCAAAAGCATTTGTCAGGAAGACTTTTTACTTTAAATAAGGGTTTGGAAAATAAAGAGAAACATAGTTAGCCAGAATGGACCTAGAGAAAGAAAAAGCCTGAATTTGGAGAAAGATTAATGTTGGCTGGATACACTTTGGAAAAAAACAAACCCAACTTTCTCACTCTGCATTTATATCACACATCTGTAAGCTTAGAGACTTTTTCGTATAAAACATAAGCCCGGGTAGCTGTAAGAATGTATCTGAGGACAGATGCAGTGGAGTTTGTGGGACACTGCTGTGTCACCACGTTTAGCATCAAATTATGAATTAAACAAGAAGAATGAATAACAAATTAGGATTCACTTAAGCTTAGCTTTGTGCAGCGGGACAATGAAAATTTATTTCAATGCTATTCCTTGATGAGGTTACAGATTTTCTTTACAGAAGTTGCGCATTAATGCTGTGGAGACAATTATTGGAAGTTCATTTTCTGGACACATCTTTTCATGGCAATAGAAAATGCCTGTGCCGATTTAAATTTCAGAAACCCCCCCTTATCTGCATAATTGTTTCTGTGGAATTTCCAGTACAGGAATTTGTTGAGACTGTTTCAATGGGTGTTATCAGAAATTGCAAAACAGAGTTTTACATTAGGCTTTCGTTTGTGTGTCTTGTGGACACCTAAGAAGACTGTTCAAAGAGTTTGGCTTTTCAGATTTCGACGTGCTAAGGAATGACATGCTTCTTACAACTGCGTTCATGTTTTTTAAAAAAGAATGCACTTTCTGGAAGCGGGAGTGCCCTTCCGAAAGTACAGCGAGCTGCTCTTCCTCACCTAATTGGAACCGGGAAGCAATGTGTTGCAGTGCTGGCTAATGCCTTCGCCACATGCTGAACCCGGGGCGAAGAAAGGAAAGGTTGCCGGAGACATTAACAACCGAGCAGACAAGTTTAGATATACTGGGAGTGATTTCTTATGTTGCTGCATGTGAAAAAAAAAAAAAAGCTTTTCAAGCCCAAATGGAACCCATGAGCATCATTCCCTGAGCTTCTTAAAGAAACTAAATAGAGGAACATATAAAATAGTCATAAAAATACCACCTGGTTACGCTCGTAGGCTATTCTGCAAAATTACGCAAAATGTGATCCAGTGTGACAGATGGTCCTTGGCAGTGTAGGGTAGGTGTGACACCTAAGTGACGTTGTCTTTCTTTTGTCATATAAACTTTCTTGTTTCAGAGAGCTTTAGGTTTACAGAAAAGTTGTGAAAATCACCCTCTTATTTTTGGTGTCACATTGCTAGGAGAATTTATAAGTTTCTTTCTTCCTGAGCACATTCTTAAGAGGCAGAAAGGTTTGGCGAAGAGGTGAGGTGGCCGAGCGGCTTGCTTTGCTGGCTTCAGTTGGCCCTGGCCCCTGCAGGATGAGGCAAGGACTCCACACACAAGATTTATTCAGGAAATAAAAAATAGTTAAATGTATTCAAATAGTAAGCTGTGTAAAACAATTAGCTAGATTTAGTCAGCAGATCAGATTGGATTTTCTTAGGTCTGTGACCTGGTTTCTTTAGCTCTTCTTCCTTCTAGCCTGCTTGCTTCTGTGGCCCAGTCACTATTATCTTCCTCAGTCTCTCTAGGCATCACCTTTGAGTTTCTGATAAAGATTGGAAGAAAAACTGGCACCTGGTTTCCTGTCCCTACTTTCTGCTCATCCCCACCAACCATAAGATCCACTCAGCTGCCGGGCGTGGTGGCGCAGGCCTGTAATCCCAGCACTCGGGAGGTTGAGGCAGGAGGATTGTTGTGAGTTCGAGACCAGCCTGAGCTACAAAGTGAGCTTAAGGCCAGCCTGAACTGCATAGTGAGACCCTGTCTCAAAAGACAAAAAAAAAAAAAAAAAAGATCCACTCAGCTGCAGGGCCAACCTCGTGCCCGTACCATAGGCATTCTGTTTTGTGGTCTTTAGCAGTAAGTAGCTGATTTCCTATGTTACATTTTATTTCAAACGGGGCTTCATTTTAGAGAGATAGCATGAAAGGGAAAAACAAAAAGCCTTTTGGAAATCAGTTACCAATATCACTGTGTTGGTCTGAAAGCTGGAGCTGGCTCCCCCTTCTACCTACTCCCCCACCACTTCTATCCCCTGCCCAATGTGCTAATCAGACTCAGGCCCAAGGCAGAAGCAGGCTACCTGGCTGTGGCCCAGAGGATATTTTATTTTATTTACAGATGAGCTGTTGCTCCCTGAAATATGGATTCATCTGGAAGCTGTGACAGAAGGCAGGCTAGCCCAGTTTCGGCTCAGAGCTGCGGTCGGACTGCCTTAATTAGCTGTGTCATTCAGAACAGAGCGGACAAGCCGGCAGGCCTGGAGGAGGGGCAGCCTGTGTCCTTAGCCCCATCTCAACCTTTCCACCAGAGGGGACTTCTTCCACACGTGTGCAGCCCAGGGCCTGGCCATAGAGTAGAGTCAACTCCAGGAGCCATGCTACCGGGCCACTTCCCTGCTCCAAAGCAGCCATGTCCTGCCGAGATTTGCATTTTAGAACAGTCTGCTTCTGAGAGGCCATGAGTTCGACAAGGTACACCCTAATTCCCAGGCTACTGCAACTGCTCTACATCTTCTAAGCATCCCCTTTTGGAACGACCTTGAAAAGTTATTTCATAAATCACATATTTGCACACACACACTGTACCATGGACACATAAAAGGAGTGCTGTTCTTTTATGCCAGAACCTCACTCTTGCTCAAAATACTATTTCCCAGCTTGCTCACTCACTTTATTCACTGGACTTGCCTTGAGTGCCTTTTAACTCTTTCCCCTGGAGGAGGAAACTTCCCCACCACTGGGGAATTTCAGCAGAATGTGTCACAGGCTCTAGGGTCCTTCCAGGCTAGGGGAGATCTTAAAGGGTTTTAATCACAGAGTAGTTGTAATAATCCTAGGATTTCCCGGGGAGAAACTGCACTTGGATGTGGAAGTTTGCAGCCACCAGCCTGCACACCCCACCCTGCCCCACCTCATCCTGCCCTGCAGTTCAGCTCTAGTGGGCGCTAGTGAGCTGCCAAACATTTTCACGTGAATATTTGTTTGAGTTTTAAGGCAGGTAGGGCAAGCTCCTGGGACACTAATCCAGATGGCTGGTCCTAAGGCATATCAAGATGCCTGGGGTGGGAGAACCTAGCAAGGGTTATGGCTTTTACCCAAGTCTTTCCACTTGGATCTTTAAGGCTTCCATCCGTAATATAAAGGTAGACAACAATGGCATAGAGTCTAAAAACTCATTGGCCATGAACCATGTTCTGAGGATACATTTCTGATAGCAGAAAGATGTAATCTGAATGAAATGCATTTCTAAAAATCTGTACATATTGAAGAGTCTCAGAAATCTCCATATTTTCTTCCAAAAACAAGTATTTTTGGAGAGGGGTGCTCTGGAGGGAGAGTAGAACACTCATTGAGAGGCCTGAGCACAGTAAACCAGGGTTCCCACTGTACTTTTTGGGGGGGCAGAATATGATATTTGACATTTGAAAGATGGCATCGAGAGTCATCAGGGGAAAACTGGAGCTTGCTAGGATTACTTTATACACACAGTGCTGGCTAGTGTTTCATTTTGAGTTTTGTTTGTAGGCTCTCTAATCCTTCCAGTGCTTCATTGAGCCACACTGGAGTAGTATTTCTGTCTGTCTGTCTGTCTGTCTCTGGCTTGCTTTGTCTCACTGGGAAAGGAGCCAGGGCTTTGTTTATGTGAAGCACATGCTGAATTGCTGAGCTATACCCTTGCCCTTAGGTAGATTCTTTTTGTAAAGTACTGATGCAGAGGGCCAGGAAAGGGTCTGGTCTGGATGCTGAATGAGAGTGTGCAGGATGTTACTTAGGTGGACAGGACCCTGGTGGTTGGATGGGTGGTAGAAACAGGTGTGCATCCCTGACCTGGGCCAGGTGAGGCCGGCCATCAGGGATCCCCTGATGGCCGGAGGGGTGTATATGGGGATGACATCTCCTGGCAAGTGCCACCACCATCCCTAGGACAGTAGACTATCTTGTTGGCATGGGACACCACACTGGGGCCTGGAGGCCTGGTCCTGAGCCCGTGATGTGACCGTAGGTAGGGTTCTTGCTATCTCTGGGCAGGAGCCTTTTATTTGCAGGATGAGCTGATTCTGTTAGCTGGGCAATTCCCTGCTTGACAGGGAGGGAGGCCGACCAACAGAACCACTGGATGTGCCTTGGTCCTAGCCTCTTGAAGAATGATCTGGCCAGCTGCTCGCATTCCCTTGCCCTGGGCTGGAGAGAGCAGAATCTGCTCACAGATGCTGCTTGTGCTGCCCTGGGCTCTGCTTGGCAGGTCTGTAAGTCTCTGATTAATCCAAACAGGGAAATGAATTTGGTATCACTTAATAAATATTTGAAAAGTAAATAACGTCTATCAGATATCTGGCACTATTTTGCCATCAGTAAATGACAGTCATTATTATTATTATTATTAATAATAATTATTATTGTATTATAACTAATCTGGCTGGCCAGAGCTTTTAAAATGTAACCTGTGGCAGAAATATTTCACCATCAAAGGGGAAATGGTTGGCTGCCTAGAGAAGCTGTTGTCACACAGTTTTAGGTTCTGGAGCCTAAGACTCCCAGGGTGGGCAGGAGGGCCCAGCATGTGGGGGATTCCAGCATTGAACCTGAACCTGCAGAGGGAGACTGTCAAGCCTTCCTATCCCCTGGATGCCTGACTGTGCTTCTGCTCAGCCTGGAGCTGCTTTGGGCTGCTGGGTGTACAGGACACTTGACTATAGTGGGCAGGGTCCTGGGACAGAGTTAAGAAAGGCTTGGTGTCCAGTGGTGTGTCCATGCCTGGGGGTGGGATGGCTGCTTTGCTGACACAAGCATGAGATCTGGAGGATCCAAGACCCAAAGGACCACTCTTCCCTGGTAGCATAACTTTATATTGTGCAGAGGTGATGTGTCTTGGAGTACAGTAGTCTAACTGCTTGCCTGGAAGTTCACTCTGTAGGTCACAATAAAAGCCACCATTTGTTCTTGCTGCTCATATATGTTATTGCCTGAATCAGCATCTGCATTTTTAAATGTTGGACAGTGAGCCAGGGGTGGTGGTGTGTACCTCTAATTTCAGCACCCTTCGGGGCTGAGGCAAGAGGATGGGAACTTCAAACCTAGACTAGGCAACTGAGCTGCTTTTGAAGACCTGATCTCAAGACAAAAATTTTAAAAAGGGCTGGGTAGCTGAGTACAGGCACTGGACTTAACCCCTGCAGTAGATACACACAGTGTTGCTGAGACAGCATAGGTAAAGAGGGACAGTGCTATAGTTCAATAGCCATGTTCTTTCCAGATGTTAAAATTGTGTTTTTGTGTGATAAAGTATCCTGAAGGATGAAGGAGGTAAACTTCTGAAGATTTAGAGAGAATTGTAATCTGGAAATGCTTCCAGCTCAGAGTTGTGGGTTGGCTTTTGAGGGAGAACAAGGAAAGGAATCGGGGCACAGATGGAGAGGATGTTCCTAAACTGGAGCGATATATGTACCTGTGTAAAAGAGAGACAGGAGTTTGAGGTGGTGGCAAAGGGCAGAGCTCTCATGGTGAGTGGAGTCGGGAATGGTGCCCCCTGGCCCCTGCTCGGGGACAACAGCCAGGTGCTGAACACCTATTTGCCTTCCGTGCCTTTGATGTGGCCCTCACTGTTGCTATCAGAGACCTCTGTCTACCACCAGGGGTAGGGGCTCCTCTGGCAGAAATGCTTTAGGCAGCAGTCAGACCTCCAGATTGCTTCCCTTCTTTCCCTTGTTCTTTGTGCCTTTTTCTCTCCTTCCTTCCTTTTCCCATCCTCCCTCACCTTCTGTCCTGGATCAGAGGCCCTTCCACTCATCTCACAGCTCCCTAGGGAGGACAGCTGGCCTGCACAATCCAGCCCTAGCCAGACAGGCAAGGCCTCCTGAGTCCCAGAGCCCAAGTCAAATCTGGGAGACAGTCGGTGGACAGGTACACACAGGATGAAGAGTTTTCATAATAAAAAGTACTGTGGCAGAAACAACAGCTATTTGAGTTGGGAGGTAAGGGAGATAGCTGAAATTTTTAGCAAAGGGTCTAGAGGAACATTTGTTTGGGAAGTGGGGATAGAGATTCAATTTCAGAGTAATTTTTGCTTAAATTGAGTTTATTTGGGTGTGGCTTTGAGACAGGTTCTGAGGATTTTATGGGGCACAGAGGCTAATGTGCGTGCTCTGGTGCCAGCATTGTTGAGGGGGCCACGTTTGAGCTGAAAAGTATAAGCTGAGAAAGAGCTAGGGATATGAAACTGTGCGGCAGGGGAAGTGTGCAGGCACGGGCCACAATGTCACCCCTTGAGAATCAGTCGGGAGGCCCCTGGGCTGCTGGGACACAGGTTATTGGGATACATTTCTCAGTGCAGAGCATCGTTGGAAGACTTGGAGAAGGGCTGGCATAACCTGATGTGACTTATGGTTGAAACCTGTACACATCACCATTGGTGATTTTTTTTTTGTGGAACCAGAGATTGAACTCAGGCCCTTATGCTTGCCAGGGAAGCGCTTATTCCACTAAGTCATCTCCCCGGACCTTGGAACTGATAGGAAGACACTCCATATAAGCAGGGGAGGAGACTGAGATAAAGTGGTAAGTTTGTGTTGCAGATGCTGTCAGGCATATCTGAGAACCTCACAGGTGCTGGGTCTTGGTAGACAATGATGGAAATGACGAGATGAGCCACAGAGACAACATGCCACAGCCACTGTGCTGTATGTGCTTGGGGACTTGGAATTAGGAGGAGGAGGTGCTGTGGTGGCACAGAATTTGGGAGCAGTCTGGGTGGAGGACAGAGACTAGGGAAGGGGGAGCAGGGATGACTGACTTCTCTCTTCCCCCAGCTATGGCTGCCCAGGGTCCCTAACCACCACCCTGACTGCTGTCAAGAAGGAGACTGGGGCTTCCCAGGAAAGGTGGGCAGAGAGTCCATGGGGAGTGAGGAGATGCATGGCTCAGCCCCCACTCAGAATGAGTGCGTGTCCACCCACTCATGTGTGCATGTACGTGCCCATGTCCCACTCACACTGTGCACACAGCTCTGGGTCCCAAAGAGAAACCTTTTAGGCCTGTCATTGTGTACACAGTCCTGGCTCAGCAGACCCCAATGCCCACAGAGCTGAATGGGTTTATGGGCTACAAGATAGACCTGTGCATCCTGCCTCATTGGTGGGTTCTCATCCAAATTCTGGACCCAAAGGCCAGTAGGCAAAGAGGAGCCTCCTTTCCTGTGCCCTCTGAGGAGCAGACTAGACCCAGCATTTGTCCACCTGGCTCAGGATATAATCTGTAATTAAATTCCACTCTGATAGACAGTGATTCTGAAACTGTGACTTGGCTCTGTAATGGGTCGTGGAGTCAATTTAATGATTGCAATCATAAAAATGAAATAGATAAACTTAAATAAAATAAAAAAATCAGAATATAACTGTTCTAAGTTGTAAAAAGATTCTTTTCCCTTTCTTTGTTCTCAGTACTGTGTCTGTACTTCACAGAGGGTCCCTAGCCAGGGGGAGAGAGGGGTGAGGCTGGGGCTGGAGGATCATTCCCACTGCAGGCCACAGGAAGGAGACTGGGCCACAGTCCAAGTAAGAGACATTTATCAGCAGGTGTGAAGTGTGTGTGGCTGAGGGACGGCACAGGCTAGGGCTCCCTCCAAGTTTAGAGTTCAGGTGACTGAGGCCAGAAGAGCAGGAAAAAAGCCAGATTTCTTATGTAAAGGTCAATAGTGAAATTTCTTGCAAGTATAGTGTATTTGAGGGCAAGTGGGATTGCTGGTTGGGGTTGGTTCTGTGGTGCTGGGGAGATCCAGGGAGAGTATAGCCAGAGGGCTGGTCTAGGCTCTGTTGCATTAAGCAGGGGTGTGAGTAGGCTGGAGGATGAGGATCTTAAGGACTTGGGAGGGAGTCCCAGAATCACCAGGCAGAGGCAGCGTGGAGGCTGGGAGCAGAGAAACTGTGACTGAAAGGGGGGCAGAGTGGGCCTGGCTGCAGGCACAGGAGCTGCCAAGGCCGAGTGCAGGTCCAAGAGAAAAGGCATGGCCTGTGGCATCCCAGGAGACCTGGAGCTGAAATGCTGCCCAGAGAAAGAGCACACTAGCTCTGAAATTACCAGGGCACAGCTGGGGCTGAGCTTCGCGCTGCGGACGTGGGGGGCTGAGGAGCCCCAGAGACGAGCACAGCCCTTCCTCAAGTGTCCTCTGCAACCGTCAAAAGTGAGAAAGGAAGATGGTGAGGCTGGGGGCAGGATGAGACAGATGTGAAATGCTCAGACATTGGTTTCTAATTGTTGCCGTCAGGAGCTTTCTTATTCTCCATGGATCTCATATCTTGATCTAAAAATGAATGGAACAGCACAGGAATGCTCTCCTGGACTTCTGGCCCCGGTAAAATCACCTGAGGACACCTGTGAGACAAGGTTGATTGTCCTTGCCCTGCTTCCTTCATGGAAGGGACCCTTCTGAGAACCATCAGAATCACTGAGACCAAAAGTGTGAAGATTATAGTTCTTAATAATTAATTCAAAGGGCCTTCCCTCTAAATTACCAAGTCACCTATTGCTTTTTGTAAGTACTTCCCCCACAACACTGTCTGACCCTTCCCTATCTCATTCTCAAAATTGTGGGTAGGTAGCTAGGGAGGTCATCCTAGTATTCTGTGAGGCTGAGGCAGGAGGATAGCCAGTGGAAGTCTACTTTAAGCAATATAATGACTTAACAAGACCTTGTCTCAAAAATAAAAATTGAAAAATGCTTGGGAAGGCAGTTCAAAGGCCCTTAGTTCAATCCCCAGTACTGGAAAAAAATGTGGATAGGAATTGATAAGAATTTGGAGACAGGAAGAACAGAGACAGAGCTCATTAATGGACTGAATAATTATTGAGCACTGACTGGGTGCAGGTCCTCTCTTTGATGTGATGGTGGGGTTACCATGGAGACCAGAATTCAGAATTGGCCTGGAGGGCTCCCAGCTGTTGGTACACAGCAAATCCACCCTGGAGTTTTCTTTTTAAAATCTATATTTAAAGGGTCCTGTGTTAGACCTTTTTTGCTCAAATCACCAAAGAAGCAAACCCTGGCAGGGGTGTTTGAAGAGCTCCACGCATGTCATGCACAGTGGCAAATACTTGCAGTCCTAGCTGTGTGGGAGGAGGAGGCAGGAAGAGTGCTTTCCAGGCCAGCCTGAGCACTGGGACACAAAAGCGTTTGGAATGGAGCTCCATGCTACAGTGCTCCTATGTTTGACATGAGTAGCAAAGGAAAGCGAGAGCAGGGACACCTAAAGCTGCAGGAATCTGTGGGTACTACTACAGTTAGAGAAACATCAATGTGAGGGTGCTGCCCACCTTGAAATTTAAAGGACATAGGATAATGAATTAATTATTGAAACTGTCCTGCTAATCAGTTTTGAAGCAGTCTTTTTGCTATTTGATTCTCAATAAAATTATTTAAAAAAAAAAGGATACAGAAGTTGGGACTAGCAAGTGTAAAGGCATAGAGGCTTTACATGGCCATGGGATCTCAGATGTGTCAGCACAGAACATGCACAGCTGGGCTGGAAGAGCTGGTCATGAGAAAGGCCTCCTGGGGGTGCCTTTCTTTCCAAGAGAATGTAGACCAGGTTCCATCATGAGGCTGGATCTATTAGATGGGAAAGAAGTTGCTCTTAATAATGGATTTATGCAAACAGGGGCGGCAACCACATTAAACCACGTCAGGCTGAGTAGACTTTTCTGAGATTTCATAAGGATCTGGCAAGAGGAAATGGATTATTAATGATAGCAATCATTTATGAAGCGCTTGCTACAGGTTGGCCTATCGCTGGCATCGTTGCTGGTATTGCATGGTATGATGTTCTCCATTTTACTCAGCCACTTGGAGGGAGTGACTTCAGCGTCCTGAAGTAAAGGGCGGAGCTGGGGCTTGGGTGTGAGTTTCCCCAGCATAACGATAGTGTCTTAGTCACTCTTTTCTTGTTGCTAGGACAAATTCCCGATCCTCAAAATGAGGGAAGGAGAGGTTTATTTATCTCACAGTTACTGGATGTTTCAAGACACTGAGGGAGAGGCTGGGGTGCTGCCCTGTCCAGGACAACCCTCTGAGAAAGCACAGGCTAGCCAGTTTGACGGGTTCACGCCTCTCTGGCCCCGCCTCTCTGGCCCCGCCCCAGTCATCTGCCCCTGCCCCTCAAGCTACTCCCTCCTGCAGCAGGGTCTGCTCCATAACTTACAGGAGACTTTGGGAAGACAACTAGCCAAACTATATTAGGTAGTTAAGAGTGTGGAAGTTCAGGCCCTGATCATATATTTGAGATCTCTTGGGTAAGTTCTTCAGATTGTCAGGGTCTCAGTTTCTTCCTCTCTAAAGAGATAAGGTTCACAGATCCCTCTGCCGAGCAGTCACAGGGCTCAGTGGGCCGGGCCTGTGCATGTAAGAGCCCAGTTAGAGGCAATGTGCAGTCTATTGCTGTGAATGGAGGTCCCTCCCCAGCAGGTACCTGGTGAGAGGTTCTCCAGTTTGACAATACCAAGACACCAAGACGGACCACTGAGCTTTGTAGTCGTGATTTCTGGAGACACAGTGGCTCTGCTAGGATGACTTGCCTGGAGGCAGGGGGATTAACCTTTGACCTTCCTGAGCATCACTTTTGGAGTCAAGACAGGTACGCGGGAACGCGAACACTGGCCTTGCTAGATGTCTGGGATCGTGTCAGCTCCTGTTGGGAGAACAGCTTACTTGGTTGGCTTTCCAGGATACTGTAGAGCCCAACTGGGCTGTGTGGCTGAGGTTCTGGACCTTAAGTTTCCACCCTGGTGGTAGACTGACGAGGAAAATAAAACTCTAGAAGTGGAAAGCTCCTTTTATGGAATTTCTGAAGGGTCCATGTCTAGGGGCAGGCACTTTGGATGATGTAGAGGGCCGGGGGAGGTCGCCAGGTCCTGTCTTGGAGCCAGCTGAGGTCAGGTGGCAGAGAACCATCAGTCTAGGGAAGCTGGGAGCAACGATGAGAATGAGCCAGGTAGGTGGGCGTGCATCAGTGTGGGGTGACAGTGTTGCAGGATGTTGATGCCTTCTCAGAAGGGCCCGTCCTGGAAGCAGAGTGAGGCTGCAGGGGAAGAAAGGCAGGAGACAAAGGACTGGAAGGAACCGTGCCTGTAGGTCTGGGTTTTACGAGGCAGAAGAGGGCTGGGTAGGGTGGGATGGCCAGCTGGATTGGAGGACCTTTCTCACAGGATGTCTCCCGAAAGTGGAAGGAGCAGCAAAAGCAAAGGGGCTTTTGTTCTTGTCAGTTGGTCCTGTCTAGCTGAGCTAGAGGGAGTTACTTTCTAAAAGGCATTTTTAAACCCACAAGGAAAGGCAAATGGCTTCTCATGAGGCCCCCAGATTATCATGGCCTCTTTGGCTTCTGTTGCGATTTTCACCTGGCCCATTCAGAGTAGTGGTGTTTTCCTTATAGTCCCTCCAGGGACCTACAAGTCCTCTGTAGGTGCTCAGCACATAGGATGGGTTAGAGTCACTGAGCACATGTGAGCTGAGGGTCATTCCAGGATGCATGGGTGGCACCACCCAACAGAGATGGAGGCTTTATTTCCTGGAAAATAAGAACACACACAGCACATAGTAATGATGGTTCAACCTTATCACCCATGACAACGATGTTGGCTGATTTTGGGGAGCTGGAGACTTGTGTGATAAGAGGCAGGCAGAATCCTGAGCTCTGTTTTATTAACAAGGAAACAGAAGCCAGGAGATCCACTTGTGTGCTTAAGTCTCATTGTTAGTGAAAATCCAGAGGAAAAAGGCTTATAAGCCCCATTTTGAACCTTAGGAAAGTAAAACTCAGAAAACAATGGTCATCAACAAATTCACTCAGATACAGGCCAGCATTCTTGTTCTCCCTGGCCAGCTGTGGGTTACAGGGGGGTCTCCATACATCCTGTGTAGGCCTTTACTCCACTCCTGCTGTGTGTGGGTTGTTGCTTGTAACAGAGCCTTTGGACTTGAAGCCCTGGTGTTTTCTGCTGGTTCTCAGAACCCCCCAGCTGGGACCCTGGGGCTGGCCTTTGGGGAATGTTTTGCCTGCAGGAGCAATGTCCCCTGCCTGTTTGGCTTCCTTACAAGTGCCAAGGATGGAGCTGGATCTGGGCTTGGACCTGTGGCCTTGACCCTTGATATGACCCCTGCCCCGCCGCCAGCTGAATCTGATGGGGGGAATAAGATTTCTTCAGTGGTTTTCAAACCTCTTGGGCCTTTCTGAAAACTCAGTAAGATAGCAGGGCCCTGACTGGGGCTTCCTTGGAGCTTGGTGGCCAGCTTTAGCAGGACACAGTGCTGGCCACACTTCAGGCCCTTGGGGCGTCTTGGAGCATATCTGAACATTTTGCAAAATAATACATGTTTTTTGAGATCCTGTCTAGCCCTAATACTGTGCACCTTGATGTCCCTCAGAGGACACTTTCTCTTCAGAGACACTAGAACATCCAGCAGGACCTTGGGGTCCAGGGCCACAGTGGCTTACACTCCATTTTGGACAAGGGAGGTGCTAAAAGCAGAGTGGAAGGACGTGGCTTCTGTGTCTCCCTGGCATTGTCTCAAGCAATGAGACTGTTTTCTTCTCCTTCCTAGGGCTGCTGAGTTTAAGTAAAATAACGGGCAGAGCCCTCCACTGGGCTGCTGGACTTTGTGTTTGTGCAGTGGTGCTCTGTGAGGGCTGCTCATGGCCAGCTTCTTTTCCATGCATATTGCATTAAAGCCAGATCCCAGCTCTGCTTCTGACAAAACTGAAAGATGAGCCAAGGTGCTCTGGGCACCTCCTTCCTTTCAGCCATCCCTCTTCTCCCTGCACCCCTTTGGTTACCCTTTTCATCCAGCCTGGTACTCTCAAACACAAACAGAACTATGATTGCCACAAAATCCCCTCCCCTGCGGCCCATCTTCTCTAGGTCAGTTACACGGGGCACCCCCCCCCCCAGGGTAGAGTAAGCAAGCCTCTAAGCTCTTCTCCCAGGTAGTGCCAGCAGACGCTGTTCATTGGCACATAGCAGGGCTCTCCTGGCTGCCTTGCACAGGTGGTGTCCAGGACAGCAATTTGCAGGGCTCACCTCCAGGGACTCAGCATGCATTCCTGGTCATGATTTTATGTATTGATTTTTTTGAGATGGAACCCAGGCCCTTCCACATGCTAAATACACACTCCAGCATGACATACTCAGACCTCAAGACATTTGCAATGTACTTGTATGCCACCGAGGTGATTACCTCTGAGAGGCGCAGGAGAAGGCTCCATTTTATAAAGAACCCCGCACCCTCAGAATTCCATACTAAGGACACCACTGGTTTTTGCCATGAGACCGGGTGAGGTGCTCTGCCGTTTGTTGGAGAAGGGAGTTTTTGACATCAGAAAATATGAGAGGTTATGAGATTGGGCAGGAAGGAAAAAGGGTTTCTTATGCCCAGACTAGTATCTTTCTTAAAAGGTTGAAGATGAATTCTTTGATGAAAACAAGTCCCTTTCAAAGCCAGAAAGGTTCTTTGTCTCCAAGGTAGCTAGAGAAGACGTGGGATGGGTGCCAGGAAGAAATAGGGATTTCCCAGGGGAGGAGGCAGAGCTGCAGAAGGAAACCAGCATCTATTCAGAGACTATGTTAGCCGCACCAAAGGCCAGCATGGCTGTCTGCCATTGTTCAGTCCCTTAGAGCCCACAACCTGTCCCAGCCCCCAAACTGATACAGGTTATATGGTTTAGGTAACTAAAAACAAAATGGCTGCCTTTCTATGCGATTATAGGTTTTTCTTTTTTGATTCATCTTTCATAGTCTTGGGTATAGGTCTAAACAGTAGCTCCACGATGAAGCCAGGGTTGCCAGAGATGATCCATGTATGTATCATGGGTGTGTGGGAGTGTGGGGCAAGACTGCTAAGGTTCAACTCTGTGTCCTGTGCCTAAGACTCCTGCCGAAGCCTTGGGCTCCAGAGGCAGGTGTCAGGTTTGAACTCCAGTGTCCCACCCAGTGGGAGAGGTGGTTGAAGCTTGCCCGAAAGGCAGATGGCAGGATTCTGTGGCAGAGGGGATGCCAGGGCCTTGTGCATCCCATAGCAGTCCAGTGGCAGTGTCCAATAGTGCAGTGGACAGTGAGGATTCAGAGGAGAGGATGGCAGAGCCAACCGAGAGCCACACAGCACCTTGCGGGCTCTCACAAGCCAGTACACCAGGCCCAGGAGCTGCTAGATTACTGGCAAGTTGAACTTCAGCAGTCATGTTAAATACCTCTGACTTAATTCTGCAGGCCACTGTTGACACCTGCAGATGCCATTGTGATTATGAAGGAACCAGTAGTGTGGGTAGGGTTGAAACTAAAATCTAGGCTATAAAAAATTACTCAGAGAAAAGACAAAAGCCCTAAGTAAAATAAAATGACAACCTGAGAGAAATGTTTATAACTTATCACATTAAGAAAGAGTGAAACTTTATAATATATAAAGAGTTACTATGAATTAATAAGAAAGGACAACAACTGGCTAGGAAGACTGACAAAAGAATGTCACAGCATAAATATGAATGGCTCTCCAGTGTGTGCAAAGTTGTAGAAATAAAATTTTACAATAAGAGGTAATGTTTTGTGTTTATTTGACTGGCAAAGATTAAAAAGAATTCCATATCATTTAATGTTGCCTGGAAAAATAAGGATGTTTATATAAGCTTGGTGGGAGCATAAATTGATGGAGAGTAGTTTGGCCAAATTTTCTATTTTTAATGTATTTAGGACAGAGTCTACAGGGTCTCACTATATAGATCAGACTCAAAGTGATTCTCCTGTTTTCAGCCTCCCAAGTGCTGGGATTACCAAGCCCAGTCTCAATTGCAGTATCAGCAAGTCCTGGGGGTGGGGCTGGCATGTCATATCAAGGTTCAAACCTGGCTGCTGTGCTCTGCTTAAGCAGCTGCTTTGGTCTGCTGAGCTATCTGGCCTGCCCCTTCATGTATTTCTTGAGTGAAAAAGTAACAATGGAACAAAGGTTGTCATTGTATCAGTGGCAAGGAATACATAGAGAGTTGCCCCTGAGTGTCCAGAAGGGCTGGTCTCAGGACTCTCTGCAGGTACTCGCGGCCCTCTTAGAAAATGACACAGTGTTCACATATAATGTATGTATATCTTCTTGTAAGATTTAAATAGTCTCTATGTGACATAATACCTACTACAATGTAAATGCTATGTAAATAGTTGTTATTCTGCACTGTTCAGGGAATAATAACAAGAAAAAATTCTGTTCATATTCAGTACAGATACACTTGTTTCCCCTGAATGTTTTCATCTAAGGTTGTTTGAATCCATGCATGTGGAACCCGAGAGGTGGCGGGCTGACTGTACCATGTGGATAAACATGCATTTACATATGATGTCATTTGTATCTGTGCATGTGATCTTTGGAAGGATATACCCACAAAAATCAGTAACTTTGGCAGGTTCTGCAGCAGAGGATCGGGTGGAGGTAGGGTGGGTGGAGGAGTCTTTTGTACACATGGGGTGGGGTAGAGCTTTAACTTGTCTAAATGTTGGCTTCTAATCAGTGCAGTGCAGATGAGCTCTGTCGTGCCTGCTGTCCTCAGCCCTGATGAGGACAAAGGCTGTAGAAGTCATAGCTTCTTCTTCATACCTGTGGTGCCTGGTGAAATAAGGTGTCATCATTGGACCTTGATGGAGGGTTGAATTAATTAGTGGACTCTAGGCAAGGAGGCTGATTGGATTTGATCCCAGCTTGGCAAATAATAGGCTGTGGAACTCAGGATCACTTACCTAACCTCTCTGTGTTACACCATCTGTAGAACTCTGTTAATAATAGTTCTGGACTCAGCCAGTGTTATGTTGATAAAAATGTGATTGAAATAAAGCACTTACCACTGAGGTTGGCTTAGAGAAAACAATAACACTAACTAGCATGTTTCTTCTTTTGAAACAATGTGATACACATAGTCATTTACTGATCTGAAACAAATTTGGCAGGAAGGGGCCTTTTTTTGTTTGTGAACACAGTGAGAGGTGCTACAATTGGCGTCACCAGTGTGGGCCATCTGGGCTTTCCAGAGATACTGGTCGCAGAAGTGGGCAAAACACAGCCAATTAGATGCACCATTGTTTCCCAGGAAACTGCATCCCTTCTGGCAGGGCCTTTGCAGAATCAGATCTGGGAGGGGCCACCAGGGGCTTATTTCAAAGAAGTAAGAAATCCCGAGCAGGTCAATGAGGAACTTGAAGCATGTGGAGTGGCCTTGGAGGAGAGTGAAAATGAAACGCAGAGGACTTGGGTGGTGTGAACAGACACTGTTAGCATTACAAGACAAACTATGGATTTTTCTGAGATTCTGATCAGAAAGGAAATGGGTGGCTGTGTTTGGATGTCTTTCTTGGAAGGAGACACTATAGAAACATAAAGAAGAAGGCAAGGACAGAAAACCTGAGGTAGAGCCTAAAGAATGTGGGTGACTAGGGAGGGACAGAAAGAGGCCCCAGGGGACAAGGCAGAGACAAAAGGGGGGGTCACAGCAAGGATACCATGGAACCCATTCTCATGATTTACTGTGTTATAAGATAAACTGCCTCAGCACCGATGAGAGGAAAAGTTTGGGAAAGTGAGGGAGTTGGAGTCGACGATCATATACACAAGATACTTCATTTAAAAAATAAAACAACAAGGAAACATAGGCTTTAGCTGGGATCTACTGCTGCCTAGACATATGCTTGGAATTTGGTATTCTGATTACTTTTTGATTGGGACAGTCCCCACAAGATGTGTTTGTCCTGTGGATGGACCAAGCTAAAGCTCAAAAGAGAAAGGTGTCTCTCTCAGGTTTGTCCCTTACTTTCATTATTTTTATCTTTTATTTTTTAACTATGCTGGATGAACTAAGGGTCTTACTTGTGTACTCTACCACTAAGCTACAACCCCAGTACCCTAAAAAGAAGCCTGAGAGACTCTTCCTGGCATGTTCCTGGGCTCTGAAGGCCTCTGTCGTAAGAGCCTTTCTACCCTGGTGCATTTACTAGGACAGCAAATAGGCCAGAGAAATCGGCTTCACCCTGAAATCTGGGAGCTCCCTGACTGTGCTCTCCTGAAACAGCATGTAGTCTGAGGTGCCCCTTCTGAAGACAGAGCCACAGTGGGCCAGGCCTCTGCAGATCTGTGGTCAGTGGGAGAGCTGAGGGTGTTTTGGCAAACCCAGTCAGGGGCCTTTGAGGCCTTCGGATCCCCAGAACCCCCGTTATTCTAGAAGCACAGTTGAATTTCAGCACCCCAGACTGACAGAAGAAATGGAAAATGGGATCTAGGTGCAAGTTGGGGCTTCCTGACGATTATTTTCTATTTCAATACCATGAAAATCTCAAGCTCAGGATGCCAAAAGCCAAAGGCCCACACACCTGGAATGCACAGCCTATGTTGTAAGAATTTCCTCACAGTCTCCCCAGTTTTAAATATTAATTTGCCTGTAATTGGTGGAGAAAACAAACAGGCAATTAAAACGCTACAGAACCGACTTTCTCTTTCCTCTGCTTGGCCCTCCCTTTTCATTTCTCTGCCGCCTAAAACTGGCTGTAAGACAATAGAACCCCGAGCTGGGTGGAATTCTAAGCCCGGGCTTGCCTTAAAGCTACAATATGGATTTAATTTATATGCAAATGCAAGCAATAAAAAGGCAGACACTGTAGAAATTATAGGGTCTCCCCCTCCTTTTCTTAGGAGAGCTCAAATCCTTTCTCTCCCCTTCCGACTAAGACCTGATTATTATTGGTTCCTGCTACCTCCCCCCTCTCCCTCTACCCACTCTGGGTGTAAACTGGGCCGTTTAAGAAAAACAATAGAATATTGGGAATCGGAGAAGGAACATCAGGATAATTTCACAGTCTGACTCCTTTCTTCCCCTCCCCTTCTCCCCCTTCCTCGCTATCCTGGCCTGCTGGGCTCTTCTGTTGACCAGTAGAACGCAAAACTGATCAAAGCCAGGCCGGAAGCTTTAAGTAGGCCAAAATGGGGCTAAAGTATGCTAATAGAGGAGCTAAATATACTTTAATCCTGTTATAATACAAGGTAACTGGGCGGCAGGGAAAGGGCCTGGTGCCTTTGGCAGGGGGTGGAGGGAGGCTGGGGACCCCTGTGAACGCTGAATAGAAGTTGCTTCCTATTCTTTCTCTGGATGGGGGTGGGGTGGGGGCCTTCGTCCTCAGATGCCCATGGCCACCCCGCCTGCCTGCCCCGTTTACTGAATGTCAACAGTTGGGTGAGCAGGACTTCTCAGTCCTTAGATCAGTATCCTGTGACCTTCCACACTGAGGCACACACCATTCAGCCAAGCCTTCCAGCTGTTGCCTGAATGATGAGGGCCTCTTTTCTTCCTTTCTTTCTTCTTTCTTTCTTTCTTTCTTTCTTTCTTTCTTTCTTTCTTTCTTTCTTTCTTTCTTTCTTTCTTCTTTCTATAGGATATGGTTTAGGAGGGTATCAGGCAACAGTTTTAAATGAGGTCCTGAGCACTACCCAGCTTGCTCCTCAGATCCTGGGCAAAGCTTGGTCTGGTCTCTCCTGGGGAGGAGGCTCCCGGGCTGATGAATATTTTTGGGCAGGATACAGCAAACCTGGGGTGGGAAAGCAGCCTGTGCTGACCTTCT
Organism: Ctenomys sociabilis; assembly: GCA_004027165.1. Classification (NCBI taxonomy): domain Eukaryota; kingdom Metazoa; phylum Chordata; class Mammalia; order Rodentia; family Ctenomyidae; genus Ctenomys; species Ctenomys sociabilis. Next base: position 26,006 of record PVKA01022222.1, read on the forward strand.
GGCTTGGACTTTCTGCAGGTCACCCCTGGCCCCCACAGTATGGTTTCACTGAGAGAGGTAGCCTGCCCTGATTCTGTGTCTCCCTGAAGGAAAGGCCTAGAGTACTGGGCCCCTCTACCCTGTCTCTCTCTGGAGTGAGGATTCTAGGATGCCGGGGAAGCAGTTCTGCTAGAGTGTCTCTCCTGGGCCACTGTCTGGGCCCCAGGACAGCAGAGGAGACAGATGTAATTTTACAGCAGGCCAACTGCGCCAGTATCAGAAGATTATAAAGGTCGAACTGAGGCCTACCTCCCAGCATGGTCAAGTCTGAAGAGCAGAGTGGGGGAGGGTACAGCCAGCTCCAAATCTCTCTCCGTTAAGCACAAATTACATACTGGATATATTAAGTTGTAATGGTGTATTTTGAGTCTGCCTGCTTCGTGAGAATGTCGGTCTGTACCCCTCCAACTTACTGAGATGATGACACAGGCAAACAAAAAGGAATTCAACCCCAACAGAGTGTGTTTTGTTTGAATTCACACACAGCTTTCACTCTTTTTTTTTTCTTTTCTCTTTTCCAGTCTTCATTCTTCTCTTTCCCCTGCACCCATCAAGTCTATCTGAAAGTGACAAGCAGAAATTTACCCTCACTGTATCTGGAGGTTTCTGCTCTCATGAAATCGACCTGAAAGCAGATGAACAGTTTAGATCCTAAAAATCCAACAGTGAGCAGAGAGATATTTTCTATCTGCATTCTCTCATTTCATCAACAGGGCCTCAATTTCCTGATCTGTTAAGGAATGAAGCTGTGCAAGGTGGTTTGTAATTCCACGCAGAGGCCTCTGAGAGCCCAGGTGGCCGCCCTAGCCGCAGGTATCCTCTTGGATCTGGAAGAGCTTGGAAACCAGCAAGTGCTCAGTTCATGTCCAGAGCTGAAGCATAAGCTTGTTATCTCCCACATGCAAAGGAAGTGGCCTTTGGAAAAGGAGTACCCATGAGAATCAGTGCAAGAGAGACTCAAATTTGATCCAGACTGTGCTATTTATTGGCATTGTGATTTGGGACAAACTCTTCACTCTTGCACACTTGAGTTATTCTATCTGTAACCTGTGGGTGAGAGTGTGTACCTCTTGGGGTGTCAAGACCAGGTTGGGCAATATGTGGGCAGCACTGGACATGGGGCTCAGACCCTGGTGCACCTTGCGAGAGTTACCTCCATTTCACTACTGGACTTACTCAGAACACCATGGTTCCTATTTATTGTGAAAATGCTGCCTTTATAATCTTAACACTCATTTATTTCAGCAAGAGGAAAATTAGCTGCCTGCCTACAGCCAGTTTCAGGACTTTTTCCTACCAAAAGCTGAGGCATTGGTGCTGTTTCCTGTGATGCCCACATTCTTCTTGCTCTGATTCTGCCTTTAAAACACTTTCTGCAATGCCTGGGTTAAAGCCTCCATACTTCCAAAGAGAAGATGTATCTATTTGAAAAGTCTCATCCAGCCAATATTTCTCATTCTTCACTTGGGTAGAAACCCACTTCCCAAATGAATCTTGAGGTCTAAGTCACCATTTGTGTCCTTACAACTCATAAAATGGTTTTAATTGTATGGTATTTTTCTAAGTCAATAACTCTCCTGAAAGAGAAAATAACAATTAATTTGTGTTGAATTAATCTGGGTCCCGTCCTGGCACCCAGACTGCTGCAGATGCCACAACCTGGGGTTTCTGATACGGCTCTTGCTCCGTGTGTGACCTTTCTTAACAGTAGCACCAGGCAGTAGGAATTAGCCTGGGGAGACCAAAAGGAAAACGTAAAATTTCACTCCAGATGCCAACAAAATCAAGTAGCTATTTTGGTAGCAGTTTTGCCAGGGGAAAAAATATGCAAACATTTTTGTCTCTGCCATAAACAAAACACAATATTATCCTAACCCGTGAACATCCTCCAGTTGACTTCCGAAATGCCGTAGCAAATACATGAATAGCAACAGCCGACTACTGAGGATTCCTCTTCCTCTTTTATTTAAACTCTTTATGTTCCACACATTCATTAACATTTCCCTGCATGTCTCATTATTATCTCATCAAACATTTATTATTACTTCAAGATAGATAATTAAAATTTTATACAGTTATTTCTCTGTATGACAATCCAACAGATTTCAACCCTTCCACCCACCCCGGCACTCAACATGCACCTTCACAATTGGATCATAAAACTCATGAACTTTCAATTCGATGTGCAGAAAGCATAGGAACAAAATCTAAAATTCATTTCACATGGAACTTTAGCTTCTTGAATAATAACTCAGTTATTGCAATTGTTAAAGAATCAGAGAAAAGATGTCTCACAGGACTATCTTTGTTCATCAAATAAATAACTGGACTCCATTCATAATATTATGAGATCGACAAATAATGTACATGAGTGATTTTAAGGCCTGAACTGGATTTGTTAAAATTGAGTACTCCCAGACAGCAGATGCAATAAACTCAAAAAGATTAGCAAAGAATTACTCTCTTTCCAGGATACATATTACATTTAGGATTAAGAATCCTGATATGGATTATATATCACACACATTGCACAAAGTACAGAAGTATCAAATTCATCACAACTAGGGTGAGATCTTTTTTCACTGGAATTTAAGAATGTCAGTTGGGTTTTCGGCTACTTACGGCTTGGAAGAGAATTTCTGGGTGGCAGGAACATCCAGCTTTAACAAGCCGGGGACCGCTTGTTCTTCCTGCGCCATTTCCCCCTCTAGATCCACAGTTGAACAGAAAAATCATTTGAGACCAGACCCAGCCCTAAGCAGTTTGGCTTGTAATTTATTAAAGTGCATGGATTTAGATTTGAAAATACAACTCTTTTCAATAGTGCTTATCATTACCAAAAAGTATTTGGTACCAGGCTTAAGGAAGTTTAGACTTTCGGTCTTTTTCTAGAGATATGCAAACTGGAAAGATGTCAGTTTAGCTCATCTAATTAATTAAACAGATCAATGCTGTTTACTTTGGAAAAATTATCAGTTCTGCTCTCAAGTCACTTTTGGATCAGAAGGGAGAGGCTCTGGGCCATTACTCATCCATCTCTTCTCAACTTGAGTATTTGGCAAAAGCCCATTTTCCCTTTTTTGGGGCTTTTCACACATAGCTGGTTTAAGTGTCAGCATCTTTCTCCAGCAGGATGTTTGTTCCATGCTTGGCATGGCCAGGCAGGGGCCAGGCAGCTGGGCTGGAGCAGCTGAGGTTCTGGGTTGCCTGCAGAAGGGGCTGGAGGGCCTGCAGTGGCCTTGCTTTCTAAAGGGCATGTTTTAAAGAGTATGTGTCTACCTGGGTCTGTCTTGAGACACGTGGTAAGATGACTTCCAACTTTAGGGGTTGGCTTTGTGACAGTCAGCCTCCTTCCCTCAGGTGGCCTGCATGCACTTCGTGGCAACCACAGAACTCAGCTACAAGCATAGATGTATTGGCTTGTGAAATGGGCTCAGCACAGAGAGAGAGAGAGAGAGAGAGAGTCCTTCCTTCCTTCGAGGAGCATTAATTCAGGGATTTCCTTTGTGCTTCTACTCTGCACTGAGCAAATGAAAGTTAGTGCACCAGGCAGACAGTTTATAATAGTCTCAAAGTGTTAGGCATTGATGGCAATCTTGCAAGGCTGGAGGGGTTGGGTGGGCTCAGGAACGGCATCAAGGATGGCAGAATTGTGGGGTAACAGGGCAGGGATGGAGTGGTGGGCAGCCATTGAACATGGAGAATGCTTTGTGTTAGGGTACCCACCATGGCAAATGTTGGTCTGGTCCTTTTTGGGCATGTGTGTGATGACCATGGCATAGGCTTGTGATGTGGGTTAGGCAGAGATCTCTTCCCCAAGGGGAAACATTAACACTCTGCAGAGAGGCCAGGCTGCCCCTTACCAGTGTAACTCCCATCCTGACTACACAGGAGTTGCTTGCCCAGAAACTATATGTGAAGATGAATTGAATGTATGCCTGTACTCTGGGTTCTCTTTGTAAAAACCCATCAAACTTCCTTAGTCTTCTGCCTACAGCTGTTTTCAGGCTTACCTCTTCTGCTCTGTAGACTGTAGATGCTCAGATCCTGTCTCAGCATCCTTTCATGCTTCTGTGTGCTTCCTTCTCATGTCCTGCTGGTCTTTCTGGTACACTAGAGGTCTGCAAGATGGGTGTGCTCTCAGTATTCCTTTTGACTGGGGATATAAGAATTAAAGCTTGAGGTCACATTCACAATGAACCTGTGAAGTAGGCATTATCTTACCATTTTATAAAGAGGAATAATTGGGGCTCAGAGTGTTTTGAAGCTTGGGATGTAGTAGCTATCCCTTAAAGGTTACCAATTGGCATCCTGCTCTTCACATCAATTGGGTGTACCTTCATGAGGGCCCACTTGGCCAGAGACAGGCAGTATTCCACCACTCATTGGATCCTGATAACCTCTACCATTGGGACAATAGTCTGAAATAGGAGTCAGAAAACCAAGACCAGGGAGGTATTTTCCATGAATGAACAGACCTGACCAGGAAGCACCAGAGTGGTTGGGCTTATGGGAAACTTGCACACGCATGCTTTATCTCATGGCATGATAGTGCAGATTGTTCCCAGATGACCCACCTCCTTCACTCAAACGTTAGAGAGTCACTCTGAGCCCTATTAGTGTTTGCTTTCCTGTTTGCCTTCAGTGGCCTATAAATTTCTCACTGGGTGGGGAATCCAGTACGATTTTCCCACTGGGCACCCTGGAGCACAGCGACCTTCAGCAAGGGCATGACCTGGTGAGTGGGAGAGTAGCCCTCCCATTGTGACAGAGGCAGGGAGAGCAGATGTGAGAAAGTCATGTATTACTGGGGCCGGCCAGTGAATGCCAGGCTAATCTAGCACGAGCAGCATGTGTGGTTTGCAGCTTGCATTTTTCCTTAATTCTTTCTTTGCTGTGGTGGTGTGAGAAACGCACTACTTTGCACGCTCAGACACAGCCTAATGTTGAGCAAAACTGAGCTCACCCTCACCTCTAGCCCCGTTAAATTGGTTTGATTAGCCTGGCGGCCTGGAATGTCTGAAGTCTTACAAAAGACACAGGGGTGTTTGTGGTGGGCCTTGCATGCACTCCCAAATTTGACATGGCTCAACAGTTGCACGGCTATTTCTGACTGCTTCCAGCATCAACTAGGCCCCACAACCTGGCCCTTGCCTGGGTACCACCAACACAGGACAGTTAATAAAGGATGACCTCTTTAAGTGTCCTTTAACTTAACACAAAATCTTCATTTTAATTTAACCAAAACTTATTATTGCGTGTCTGCCATACAGAATGATTGCATTCATCGTGGGGAGTTGGTGCACACACACAGCACATCTTCACCCTTTCCTCCCCACTGGCCTCCCTTCCCCTCTTTCCCTCTCCATCTTTCATTTCCCTTCCCATTCATAGACTATCTATCTCCCTATTTTGTATTATCTTCCTTTCATTTTGCTCTTTAGATAGTTGCTGTGAGGTTCTCAACTGAGAGAAACCATATGATATTTGTGCTAATGTTTCTTATCTAGTTCACTTAACATTATGATCTGAAGATGCATCTGTTTTTACCCAAATGACTTGAACCTATCCTTCTTTATGGCTGACTAGTACTCCACTGTGTGTACTTGCTTTTTGCACTGTTCTGTTGATGGACATCTAGGCTTTCTGCAAAATTTACCTGTCATGTGTTGTGTTGCTATGAATCAATTTTAATCACTTAGTCTAAGTTTCCGTCTTGGAAAAGCTGATGCTTTTCCAAGGTAAGGATACTGAGAAATGTGGCTTAAGGAGCAGAGGGCCTCCCTAGGCTTGAAGACGCAAAGATACAATTTTGAAGCCACCTAATTCCTCTTGAATCTCCTTTTTCTAAAAAAAATGAAATTTCCTTAAAGTTGCCCCAAAGGGCCACAGAGATGGCTCAGTAGAATAAGTGCTTCCCTGAAGTTGCCTTGAGAATGTAGTGGCCCACCCTGTGTGGGCTTGGGCTGGAGCAGATGCTCAGCAGAAGGAGCTTCTTCTTACCTTTATTTCTTCCTCCACATAGCCTTTGACAGCCTGCCTGGCCAATTTGATGTCACATCACTTGCTGGATCTTGCTGTCCTCTAGTGGCATGGCAAAGGTCTCCAACAGGAGTCAGAGGAACAAGGCCAAATGGGTATTTTTAGCGAGTCAAGGTTCTGACTTCTGGGCAGCAGGGAGCAGCAAGGTTTGCAGTGCACAGGGGCTCAGAAGCTGCCTCGCAGTTGTTGTGGCTGAACCCCAGCCAGTGTCAGCTGTGAATGTGGATCAGAGTCTCTGATTTTTCATGACAAGCCAGACTTTTTAAAAATATGAAATTAGTTGGTAACTAATTAAATAATTTTAAAATAACATGGCACAGATTGATTCTGTGTAGGATAACATCGTCGTGTCTGTGGGCCAGATGCAAACCTTCACTATGTGACCTCAGGCCCAGAAGCCTGGCTGCGTATGAACAGGAGTGAGGCAGAGGGCAGCCAGAAAAGCTGGCCCTGGGCAGGTGCTGGGAGGAGCTGCACCCTGCGCAAACTGCCTTGGAGGTCTGTGCCTGCCTTCCCTGGATTTGGGGGGCGGGGAGGCGTGCGTTTAGCAGACTCATCTGGCAGGTACCAGGGATTTAATCCATGTCATTAGTACTCTAAGCTCTGGAGTAGCTATAGCTTCCATGATCATTTGGACGAGTGCTTGGTTCAGGGCCATATGAGTGGCATTTTTCAGTCCCCAGTGTGAATGCTGCCTTAGAATGATCTTAGAAGCATCACTAAGGTTTGGAGTGAAATTTACTTTATATATATATATATATATATATATATATATATATATATATATATATATATATTTTTTTTTTTTTGAGTTGATTTTAGTAGCTGATACAATTATATCTAAAGAATTTTAGTACCGGAGGGACTTTAGAAATAACCTAGACCCTCCTCCATAGTTCCTAGAAAAGAAGACCTGACGTTGTTAAGCTGAGTGGCTTAATCAAAGTTCTGAAGCTAGGTTGCCTGAACTTTTGCTTAGCTGGTGATGAATTTGAGATTCCAGCTCTGTCCTTGTTTAGTTTGAGGATGGACTAAGAATGCATCTGACAGGACCAGATGGGAAACCTGACATTGTGCGTGTCACAGACCGGAGGCTGGTTTGTGCCACTAATTGTAACCTGAGTGTAGGTTCTTTTTTTTTTTTTTTTTGTCGTTTTTTTTTTTTTTTTTTGAGACAGGGTCTTACTATGCAGTTCAGGCTGCCTTAAGCTCACTTTGTAGCTCAGGCTGGTCTCGAACTCACAACAATCCTCCTGCCTCAGCCTCCTGAGTGCTGGGATTACAGGCATGCGCCACCACGCCCGGCTGAGTGTAGGTTCTGACACAGGAGATGAGCACACAGATAATGGGCCAAGGGACTGGGGCTGTGACTCAGTGGTAGAGCACTTGCCTGACTGCCCGACAGGTGTGAGGCCCTAGGTTCTAACTCCAGCACAGTCCCTTTGTCAAAAAAAAAAAAAAAAAAAAAAAAAATTTGGGAACAAGACAGGATGGAGAAGAGAAAGGAGTAGACAGGAAGCTTGTACAGGTGATTTCAGCTTCAGGAAGAAATAACCTTCCTATCTCTTTGGTCCTGCTTTATTTTTTCTACCTCCTACAATAGCCCACACTGTTTGGTGATGGATACCTTCATTGTGTGTCTCCTGTTAGCAGAGCGTAAAAGACTGAAGAAGCCAGCCAGGTAACTTGTTAACAGTGACCATGCTAAGGTATTGCTGATGAGCTAGACCTAGAAACCAGTCCCTTGGTTGTAGGCAAGGGTGTTATGTCCCCGCATCATCTCACACGCGTGACTCAACACTCTTGGCAAGACAGATCTGATGGCAGCCTCACTGCTAGTGACTGCACACAGTCTTTGGATTAAAAACTTTCTTCTTTCTTTAAAGAAGATATCATCAGAGATTCCACAATGAGTCCCATCCTGCTTCTGTTTGCGGTGGTTGACACCAAAATGGAGCTTGTCATATTAAAATAAAAATGATTCCGAGACCAGGGAGATGGCTCGGTAGAATAAGCACTTCCCTGGCAAGTGCAAGGGCCTGAGTTCAATCCCCAGTTCTGAAAAAAAAAAAAAAAAAAAAAAAAAATGATTCCACTGCTATCTCCAGAACTTTGAGGCCTTACTCCAAATGGGAAGTCAGAATTGTTCTCCAAGTTAGGCAAATGAGGAAGAAACTTTAATCCTAACCTAGTTCCCAGACTTCAGTTACTTCAAGGAAGTCCAAGGGATTATTACTCTAGTATAATTGTAGACTGCAAGAATATAGAACTTGCAGTGGGCCTTGGAAGTACTACCTCGGGTTATGTTCCCCAAGAATGATGCCTGTATTTTTGGCTATGAGAATGAGCGCCTTTTCTGTTTCAGGAGTTACATATTTATTTTAATGCATAGCATATAAAAATAACTATTACCAATCCAAAACTTCAGGACGTTATGGCTTAGCATAAGTTTTGTAAAAAAGATTTCTTTTAAGTTTAAAAGAGCAGAATTTTATTAATTAAAGGACAGGGGTTAGGAGACAATAGCAAAAATCCTATTGAAGCAAAAAGGGTGAAAGCATGGGAAACTTAATTTGGTGGCTAAGCAAAAAGACCCTGCACCATTAAATTGGTGGCAAAATATTTCCTGAGCTCAGGTATTTTGCGTTTTCCCAGTATCTGCAACACTCACACCCACTGTTTCCTCTCTGCCCCTGTCCTCGCATTCCTCCATTACATAGGTATTTCTTGGGCAGCAGAGGCCAGCTGTTGGGTGGGGCCACACGCCTGGGTCCTCCCCTGTATCCATGAGGAGTTTCAATCTATTAGTGATGAAAGACACTCACATGAATCAGGCCCAGTTACCATATATGCTGATCCTGCACTTCCTGCATGTCCTCTACCTATGATTGCTGCTGAGCAAGTCATTGGCACCTAATTCTGAGCTAGCATGACGTTCAGGACAAAGTGTGCAGACATATCTAGTCTTATTACACTTTGCTTTGTCGTACTTTGCGGTGCTACATTTCTTTCTTTCTTTTTCTTTTTTACGGCACCAAGGATTGAATTCAGGACCTTGCACTTGCCAGGCGAGCACTTATTCTACTGAGCTATCTCCCTGGCCCCTACATTGTTTTTCTTTTCAAATTCAAAATTTGTGACAATCTTAAGTTGAACAAGTTTGCAGATGCCATTTGTAAAAATAGCTCTGGTAATCTTCAGTGATAAAATATTTTATGTAAATGTATATACTCTTTAGACATAATCCTATTGTACATTTAATTTGATACACTAGAGCATAAATATAATTTTAGTTGCCTGGGACCAAAAAATTATGTGACTCACTTTTTAAATAATACTTGCTGTTTGTAGTGGTCCAGAAATGACCCACCATATCTCTGAGGTATCCTTGTAAACAAGAATAGAAAGTGATGCAGGTAAGCTAAGAGTAGAACAAGTAGTTCTTTCACAATTTGTTAATGAGAGTAAAGAAAAGTGATGATAGCACTCGGGAGGCTGAGGCAGGAGGATTGCTCTGAGTTCGAGACCAGCCTGAGCTATAAAGTGAGCTTAAGGCCAGCCTGAACTGCATAGTGAGACCCTGCACTGTAAAGTGATGAGATGCAGGGAAGCTAAATGTTTTAGAAACTAAAAGATGTGATAAAGGGAAATTGATACCATATTTAATTTCAAGATTAATTTATTGCTAATAGTGAAATACTTTTAATGGTAAATATTTTGTTTTTACTCAAAGTATCATTTTTAGAAAAATATATGTATTTTTAAATGTTGGTGTCACCTTTTATAAGAGAACATTGAATTCAAAGTTCTGGTTTTAAAAGTATAGTTTTTTAGTACTTAGTTGCAATGATTGTCAGAGCTGAAAAAGAACCTTTTCAAAGACATGTACATCCAAATGGAAGCAATGCCATGCTGGCTGGGCTTACTAAATCAAGATGCTCATTTAAAAAAATCCCAGTCAGCAATCATGCAAAGGTTTTTATTGAAATTCATCTCGTCAGCTAGTCAGTTTCTATCTTACTTAATGTCAATTCTTGTAAAATAATCAAATAATCAAAAGTCTAATGGGCTCAAGATCCACTGATGCTTTTATTTTAGAAAATTTTTAAATAGGTTAGAAATTTCTTTTAGTATTTTAAAGTATGTAGATAAAGGAGATTTTAGTTTTTAAAAAGACAGTATGTACATAGTATTTCAGAGAACACCATTGTATGATGTTGGAAAAAATTTTCAACTATCCATGCTTAATGTATTTTAATTACACATTCCTTTGGCAAAAGTTATTTATTACTCATTGCTAAAATATTACTTTTACCTAGGAGGGATAAATTCTTTTTTAAATTGAGAATATGCCAGCTATTGTGCAATGGCAGCCCATTTTACTACACCCAATCCACAAAATTAGGACACCTTTTAGTGAAGAAAAATATATAATTCGTCTTAAAATCATTTACCCCTTAAGACACTTAGCTAAAATGAACTTACATTTCTCTGAATGTACAAAAGAATTTCATGGTTGGTTCCTATTTTGCTACAAAGTGTTGTGAACATTCTGTTATTTAAGATAATGTAACCTGTGGCTGTTACATAAACCTCATGTCATTATATTCTGAAACAAATGGAGAGTAAGAGAGCTCCTGTCATTGCCACCAGAGGCAGTGTGTGGACCAGCCACCATCCCCTCAGGATATTCCATAAACCATGTGACTCATGAAGATCTCACTTTATGGTCCAATGGGGAGATAGTGCTAAATCCTTAATTAAGGGTTTGTAAAGTTTGTGTAGGTTTTTTTTTTCTTGCAGTACTAGAAGCTGAACCCAGTGCTGTCTCATTGAGCTATATCCAGCCCCCACCCCGCGACCCCTCAATTTTGTCTCAGTTGTCTTTGTACCTTTGCTGGGACAAAATACTCACACCCAAAATCAAGGAAGGAAAGTCTCATTATTTTTAGCTCACAGTTAGTGGAGATCTCAATCCCTACTCAGCTGGCTCCAAGGCAGTGCGGCACATGGCTGCAGAAGGCAGCAAAACAGCAAGAGGAAAAGGAAGGAGTAACAGCATCAGTGACTACAGAGAGCAAGTCTGTCTCTGTCTCATGCTATGTTCTGGCTATCTGCTCTAGGCTGACTATCTCACTCACACCCATGATCCCAGCAGTACTCAGATCCATAATCCCAGCCTTGGATCATGAATTAATCACTGCATGAGGCTTTTGGGGGACAACTAGACACAAACCATAACACTCTTTTTCTCTTCTCTTCTCTTCTCTTCTCTTCTCTTCTCTTCTCTTCTCTTCTCTTCTCTTCTCTTCTCTTCTCTTCTCTTCTCTTC
>PVKA01022223.1:0-37418 GCA_004027165.1 Ctenomys sociabilis
CCAAGACCTGTGAGAAAGTGAGGAGTTGGAGACTCTCTCTGCCCGACCTGCCCTGCAACTCCTCTGAGCCCCTGCCTCCAAGCCCGCCCAGTGAGTGAGAAGTTTTGTGACACTTCCAGCCCCTGATCCAGCCCAGCACAGCAGATGAGTGTGTGGGAGAGCTTCTGTGCTCTCCGGTGCTCCCTGCACCAGGGACACAACAGAGGGGAACCTCTACACCAAAGAACAGAGGTCAGTGCTATACAAAATGACAAAGACAAGGAGCAAACTGCAATCTCAGGCCTCGAGCCCACCCATGACAGGTGCAGAGGACACTAGCTCAGCTGAAATGAATGAATTAACAGAGAAAGAAGCAAAGAAACAACAGCAGAAAGGTATAGAGGAACTCAGACCAGAATTAATGCCTGAGATAAAAAATGAAATTTTTGAATACAGCATCTGAAGTAATGAATCAAATCTAGAAACATATGGGGGAAATCCAATACCTTCCCAGGACAAGTGCAGAGAACACTATTCCAGCTGAAACATATGAATTAACCACATCGCAAGCAAAGGAACAACAACAGAAAATTAAGGAGGAACTCAGAGCAGAAATAATTTCTGAAATAAAAAAAGAAATATTTGAAATCATAGCATCTGAAGTAGAGAATCAATTCTGGAAATATATAGAGGAAAACCAATTTGGGAAAAAACTCCGCAGTAAAAGAATTAATAGCCACCTCTAAAGAAGACATTGATAAAAAAATAAAAGAGCAGATTAGAAATATGATGGATTCCTTGACTGAGCAATACAGGAAAGAAATAGATCACATGAAGCAGAGAAAAAGAGATATACAAAAACTTAAAATCTCCATCACGAGTTTACAAAACTGTTTTGAGTGAAAGCAAAGACAGAGATTCAGATCCGGAAGATGCTGGTGCAGCTGGTGAAAAGGTGAGAAAGGATCTCTTAAAAACAATGAGGATGCATGAAAAAAAAATCCATCACCTGCATGATGAGGCCAAGATGAACAATGTGAGATTAGTAGGCATCAGTGAGAAAGAAGGAGTCAATACAAATGATATAAAAAGAATATGGGCAGAAGTAATAGCAGAAAACTTCCCAAATATGAGGAAACAATCCAACATTCAGGTAATCAAAGCATACCGAACACCAAATAATTTCAAACAAAGTAAAAGCACACCAAGACATATAATAGTCAAGCTCAGAAATCCAACACAACAATAATATACTGAAAGCTGCTAGAGAAAAGAAGTAAATCACATTCAAAGGAAAACCCATAAGAATTACAGCCGACTTTCTCTTCACAAACCATGAAGGCAAGAAGAGCATGGAGCAGAGTATTTCAAGTCCTCTATGAAAACGCATTCCAGCCCAGAGTACTATACCCTGCAAAACTCTCTTTCAAGTTTGACGGGGAAGAGAAATACTTCCATGACAAAGAACAACTAAAGAATTTCATGATGACAAAGCCATCCCTACACAGGCTACTGAAAGATGCTCTAGAGAGGGATCAAAATGATCAGAACTCCATGAATGAGAACAGAAGGAACTCACTAAATAGGGCAAACAATTAAACACAGGATAAAAAGGAGTAAACAACAGCAGATATATAACATGACAATCATAAGTCAACACATTTCAATTATAACCATCAATATAAATGGACTCAATTCACCAACTAAGAGAGATAGACTGGCACAGTGGATTAGGAAACAAAACCCAACAATATGCTGTATACAAGAAGCACACTTAACTCAAAAAGACATTCATAGGCTAAAAGTCAAAGGATGGAAAACAATACTACATGCCCCAGAAACTCAGAAGTAAGCAAGAGTAGCAATCCTATTTTCAAACAGTCTCAACTTCCAACCAAGAATGATCAGACAAAATAACAAGGACCACTATATACTGGTTAGGAGAAAAATTCAAGAGGAAGAGGTAACAATCATGAATATCTATGCACCAAACACAGGAGCACCCAACTATATAAGACAAATCTTAATGGACATGAAAAATCTAATAACCAAGACCACAATCTTAGCAGCAGACGTTAACACCCCCTTATCTCAAAAAGATAGGTCAACCAGACAAAAAAATCAGCAAAGAAGTAGCAGAACTGAACCAGAGCTAGGAACAAATGGACCTGGTGGACATATACAGAGTTTTCCACCCAACCACAGCTGAATACACATTTTTTTTCAGCTGCACATGGGTCATTTTCTAAAATAGACCACATACTAATCCAGAAGTCATGCTTAAGTATATGCAAGAAAACAGAAATTATCCCATGTATATTATCTGACAACAGTGCAATGAAACTGGAAACAAATGACAAAAGAAACCAGAAAAACCCACTAAATTCATGGAAATTAAACAACACCCTACTCAACAATCAATGGGTCACAGATGACATTAAACAAGAAATTAGACAACACCTTACTCAGCAATCAATGGGTCACAGATGACATTAAACAAGAAATTCAATAATACCTACAATTCAATGAAAATTCAACCAAAACTTAACGAAATTTATGGGATGCGATGAAAGCAGTTCTCAGAGGGAAAATCATAGCTATAAACTCACACATTAGGAAAACAGAATGGGAACAAATAAACACCCTAATACTACACCTCTGACATCTAGAAAAGGAAGAGCAAACAAAACCCAGAGCCCAAAGACAGGAAGAAATCATAAAGATCAGAGCAGAATTAATTCAATTGAGATGAAGAAGACGGTTCAAAGAATCAACGAATCAAAATCCTGGTTCTTCGAAAGACTAAACAAAATCAATAAGCCCCTAGCTAACCTCATCAAAAAGAGGAAAGAAAAAATTCAAATACAAGCAATAAGGAACGAAAAAGGTGAAATCACCACAGACCCAGTGGACATTCAGAAGATTATCAGTAGCTACTTCGAGAATCTTTGTACTCACAGAATAGAAGACATAGAAGAAATGGACAGATTCCTGGAAAGGTACAAATGACCAAAACTGAATCAAGAAGATAGAACAACTCTCAATAAACCAATAACAGCTAATGAAATATGAAACATAATGAAAAACCTGCCAACAAAGAAAAGTCCAGGTCCTAATCGATTCACAGCTGAATTCTACAAGAAATTTATAGAAAATATAATCCCTACACTCCACAAACTCTTCAATGAAATTGAAAAGGAAGCAGTCCTCCCAAAATCATTTCTGGAGGCAAGTATTATACTGATTCCAAAACCAGGGAAAGGCACAACTAAAAAGGAAAACTACAGGCCAATCTCCCTCATGAACATAGATGCAAAAATCCTCAGTAAAATCCTAGCAAATAGAATACAGCAAATCATCAAGAAAATCATACAGGGAAACCCACTCAGGTCCCCCTTCTGTCCCTCTTTGGCAGAAGCTTTTCTTTCCAATAAAGTTTTATCCTCAAAAAAAAAAAAAAGATCATACACCATGACCAGGTAAGATTCATCCCAGGGATACAAGAATGGTTCAATGTTCGCAAATCTATAAATGTAGTGCAATATATTAATAGAGTGAAATCTAAAAACCACATGATCATCTGAATTGATGCAGAAAAAGCTTTTGACAAAGTCCAACACTCATTCATGTTCAAGGTCCTACAGAAAACTGGAATAGAAGGCCTCTACCTCAATTTGATAAAAGCCATCTATCACAACACAGCTGCTAATATAATTCTAAATGGGGAAAACTGAAATCTTTTACTTTTAGATGTGGTACAAGACAAGGATGTCCTCTATCACCCCTACTATTCAACATAGTTTTGGAATCATTAGCTACAGCCAGCACACAAGAGGGAGAAATAAAATGAATAAGAATAGGTAAAGAAGAAGTTAAATTATCACTTTTTGCAGAAGGCATGATACTTTACTTGGAAGACCCAAAAAACTCCACCAAGAAACTACTAGAATTAATACACAAATTCAGTAGCATAGCAGGATACACAGTCAATACTCAAAAGTCAATAGCATTCCTCTACACAGATAACAAACACACTGGGAGAGAAACTATAGAAACAATACCTTTTACAATAGCACCACAGAAAATGAAATACCTTGGAATTCATTTAACCAAGGAAGCCAAAGATCTTTTCATGGAAAATTACAACACCCTAAGAAAAGAGATTATAGAGGATTTCAGAAAATGGAAAGATATTAAATGCTCCTGTATAGGAAGAACCAACATCATGAAGATGGCCATACTCCCAAAATTGTTGTACAAATTTAATGCAATCCCTATCAAACTGCCACCAACATACCTCCCAGACCTGGAGAAGTCATTCCTGAAATTTATTTGGAACCAGAAAAGACCTAGACTAGCAAAGGCAATCCTGGCCAACAAAGACAAGGCAGGAGGCATCACAATTCCTGACTTGAAATTATACTACAAAGCCACTGTGATAAAATCAACATGGTATTGGCAACAAAATAGACCTGAGGATCAATGGAATAGATTAGAAGATGCAGAGGTCTCTATGAACACACTCAGCCACCTGATCTTCGACAAAGGGGCCAAACACGCTTACTGGAAGAAAGGTAGCCTCTTTAACAAATGGTGCTGGAAAATCTGACTTTCTACATGCCAAAAACTAAAACTTGACCCAGGTCTATCACCATGCACTTAGCTAAAGTCAAAATGGATTAAAGATCTAAACATTAAAACAGAAACACTCAATCTCCTGGAAGAGAAAGTAGGAGGAACAATTGAAGACATAGGAGTAGGTAAAGAGTTCATGAACAAACATATATTCACACGGGAAGCTCTTGAAAAAATCAACAAATGGGATCAACTCTTCTTGAGAAGTTTTTGCATGTCAAAAGAAATTGTCAACAAAGTGAAAAGACAATCCACAAATTTCGAAAAAATCTTAACTAATAAGCACTCAGACAAAGGTCTGCTCTCTAGAATTTATAAAGAACTAAGATACATTAGGACCCTCAAATTTAAAGACCCAATCCAGAAATGGGCATCTGAGATGAATACACACTTCTCAGAGGACGAAATTAAAGAAGTGCATAAATGTATGAAAAAGTGCTCCACATCACTAGCCATCCATGAAATGCAATTAAAACAACACTGAGATACCATCTCACTCCATAAAGAAATCAACCAACAACAAATCTTGGACAGGATGTGGGGGAAAGAGAACACTCCTCCACTGCTGGAGGGAATGTAAACTAGTACAACCATTGTGGAGATCAGTGTGGAGACTCCTCAAAATAGTTGGACTGGAAATCCCATCCAAGCCGGCTATCCTCCTACTGGAAATTTTCCCAGAGGAACTGAAAACATCATATCATAGTGATATATGTATAGCTATGTTTATAGCAGCACAATTTGCTATAGCAAAATCTTGGAAACAACCAAGATGCCTGTCACATGAGGAATGGTTGAAAAAGATGTGGTATTTCTATACAATGGAGCATTACTCAGCTATAAAAAATTATAAACTTGAAGCATTTATATTTAAGTGGATGCCACTTGAACATATACTCATAAGTGAAATTAACCAGACACACATGTGCAAATATCATATAGTTTCCCTAGTATAAGAAATCAAAAGAAGAAATACAAATAGAAAGGTAAAAATACAACTAAAAAGAATTTAGTCAGGGTAAACTGTACTGCATATGTTGCAGTGTAATAATCAGCTTCTCTTCTGGAGGGTTAACCTAAGTTTGCAGATCAAAAATTGGAGAAATGGAAGGGCTGCAAGGTCAGCCAACATTTTGGCCCTATCCTTTCAAGGTCAGTGAAGACTCAGGACATAAGAGGACCTATACTATAACATCATGTAACTCAGTTGTGCCCCAAATTTTCTGATCAAGGAGATTATGGAGCCACAGAGGAATGTGATCAATTATCTACAGTGTGCCTAAGGAGAGTCACATGGAGAGAAAACTTTCTCTCAGACTTTCACTGAGAGCAAACTGGTCAAGCAATGGCCATGACTCATCCACATGGCTGACACTGACAAAGGATCTACAGAGTGAGGTACAGGGTTACAGGATAAACCCTGAGGAGACTTCACTGACCTCATCAAATACAGAAGTTAATTTTTTTGTTACATAGGTCTTGCTTTAGCTCAGTCTTAACCATCCAGCAGGAAAGCATAAAAATGAGGTATATAAAATAAGGCCATAAGAATAATGTGAGCTGCAAATGGCTCTCATTAACTTATTCTTTGGATAACCCACTATTATTGTGAACTGTTGGACTGTGTTGGATTGTTTCACTGAATTCAAGCACCTATAATAATTGAATGACAATAGAACACCCATCTTTGACAGGACTAAACAAAAAAAAGGGGATACAAAAGAAGAACCACTCTTTGTATAAACAGTACAGTTAGGATAAATATGCAGTACTTTGGCATAATTCTATGAGAAGAAAGATTTGCACTAATAGTGTTTGGACAGGATATTCTGTCAGCTTCTTGTACTATGGATAACTACTAGGGAGATAACAATATAAAAAGTATTAATTATTGAAACTGTACTATAATTCAGCTTTAAAAAAAGATAGGTATACAGCTACATTCTCTTATTTCATTGATCAGAGGCATCTGCTCTAATAACATTTGTACATAGAGCATCATGTATGCACCTTGTACAGGAAAAAGCCACTATGAAAACAATGTGCAATGTATTAATTATTGAATCTGCCCTGCTAATTTGATTTGAAACTGTCTCATTGCTACTTGTTCTTCAATAAAATAAAATAAAAAATATAAACAAAATAAAAGCTTTCCAGACATTCACACATTCACAGAAGCATGAGAATTTGAGAAAACACAGAAGCGCACTATTTGTGGAGTGGAAATCAGAGAGCTGCAGCTTGCAGACGCTGGTGGGTGTTCCACTGGCCCTGCGGGACGGGCCTTGCAGCCGCAGTGGGATCTCAGCCGTGACCCTCCTGGGCTTTTTCCACAATGACGGCTTCAATGGAAGTTTCCACGAACCCGTGGGACACCGTCTTTCTTATTCCTCCAGTCTCAGCTATGGGACAAGACCCAGTGTGACGCTGGCGGCACAATGTAAGGCAGGCAAACACTGGAGAGAGTCTGTATCTGTCCAGGCAGGTAACTGGAATACCCAGTCGTGTATACAGAAAAGAGTTCTAAAACTCCCTCCCTCCTCCCTCCTCCCTCCCTCCCTCCCTCCTTCCCTCCCTCCCTCCTCCCTCCCTCCCTCCCTCTCTGTGTAGCAAGTATCCATGTTTGCTGGGGACCACAGGATGGCAGCAGTATGAACAGGTAGAAGGAAAAGCAGAAAGGGCCAAAGCCACTGGGCTACAACCGAGGGGAGGGAAGAGTGTTTAGAAAGCAGCTGGGGTGTTGGCTCAGTAGAATAAGCACTTTGGCAAGCACAAAGGCCTGAGTTCAATCCCCAATTCCGCCAAAAAAAAAAAGAAAAAGAAAGAAAAAAGGATGAGAGGTGGCAGGCTGCCGCTCCCGGGGTGTCCTGTGCGGCCTTCTAGCCGCCTGGCTCTTTTCCACCTTTGCTGTTTCCTCCTTCGTGCCCTGACTGCTGGCGTCGTCGTGGAAAGACATCACCCACGACAGCACTCCTTCGCAACGCTTTACGCTGGTAACAGGAAAATAAGTTCAGTACTTTTTAAGTCACCGAACCTCAGTGAGAAATTGAATGATTCCTCTGTAATCACAGTGAGTGAGGGCTACCTAGAGAATCAGTGTTCTTACTGAATTCTGTGGGAGAAATACGAGAACTAGAGCTCGCCAGGAGGCCACTGATGGAGGTTAGAGAAGAAAGACCCTTCAGCACCCTCTGTAGGAGCTATATCGGCAAGTATTTCACTCTCCAAGGTGACACTTAGGGACACCTTATAACATCATCTGAACAGGATAAGTTCATAGAAGATTTGTTTACTTAGTATTAAATTCTAAAGCAGTGTTGATTTTTATAGTCAAATGCAGATTCTAATCTGCATTATATTTATCATTATATAATACTTGGTAATTTTAATAGTAAAAGTATATTTGTTTATTTTAGAATGGAATGATGGAAAGAAGTTTAAATATTAAAATCTGCCTTTCTGTTTCAATTTTCACTCCCCAGAGAAAACAGCTTTTAATACTCTTGCATTTTCCAAGTAATTTCATGTAAAATTAAATATTGATATTTATTACATTTTCTTATATGAAAACATGCTAAATATATGTTCATAAACCTGTTTTTGTCCTTGAACATTTGAGTGTTCTTATGCATTCATAATTATATCCAAATTTATATTTATATCACACACTTCATTCAATTGACAGTTGTATAGCAAGGGG
This sequence comes from Ctenomys sociabilis, assembly GCA_004027165.1. NCBI lineage: Eukaryota > Metazoa > Chordata > Mammalia > Rodentia > Ctenomyidae > Ctenomys > Ctenomys sociabilis. The sequence continues at coordinate 8,315 of PVKA01022223.1, forward strand.
ACTTTGTGACAGCCCATGAGACTTCCTTGCCACTGTACTTAAAACAAAAAAACAAATGAGCAACGTCAAAATACACATTCAGCTAGGGTAGTGTTAGTCCGCTAGATGGCTTGGGGGTAGATGAGTTGTCGACTGGCGGCTTTCGCTTGTATCAGTGCTTTCAGCAAATGTAGAGCTCTGAACAGTGTCTTCCGTGAACGGCCAGAGCGGTAGCGTCACGGGATACTTAAACTCGCATTACCACGTGGCACTGGCGCTCGGCAACCTACATAAATCATCCTACTCATTCTTCGTGTCTTGCTTGTTGAAGTTGAAAGTTTTGCAGGAGAGAGTGGGAAGGTAAGTCTTCAATTCTCAGAGTGGTTTTCATTGGTAACTCTAGGATATTGTGAGTTGTGAAAGTCATAAGCAATTCCTCTCCAAGGGCCTAGAGGCCATGGATGCCTTTCTTTTCTCTACACTTCACACTGCTGAGTGTGGAAGGCACTATTTGTTCACTTATACTTAAGGAGCTTGAAGCCATAGAAAATAGGAAACTTCCCAGGATGATGAAATTAATCACTTCCCTAGTAGGACATGAATGTATACTATTCTGGCTCTAAATATCAGGTTACTATTATCTTTTTATTTCAATTATCTGAGTTCCTAAGAGGCAAAAGATATGTCCCCTGAAGTGTGTGTAATAGCTTCCTCAAACCTAACTACATAGGTGTTTTGGAGTAGTCTAAATTATTTTAGTTATTTCAAATGGCAAAGCAATCATCCCTTGACAGTAAATAATTAAGATATAAAAATATAATAATTTTGTAGCTCTCATGATCAATTCTTCTTGATAATAGCTATGTATGTGGAAATAGAGCCATCAAAGATTAATCAAATGACAAAAAATCAAAGAGTAAATTATACATAAAAGCCATCTAAGACAGGAAATTACTTTTTAAATTTTGACTTTAACTTTTAAATATTAGTATGAAATACAGAAAGACTGAATTTTAGAAAGGCCTGGGCAAATATGAGCATTTTCAACTGCGTACATTTCACACTACCAATCCTGTAAATGTCTTCAAGTAGATAGATAGTAAAATGATTGTAAGAGACTGGAAGAGGTCATGAGCGTGTGTCAGGTGACTTCCTGGCCTTCTCGGGAAGCCAGCGGCGGAATCGGCAACCGCGACCGTGAGTGAGAGTGCCACCAAGGAGCTCCTTCTCTCGGGCTTCTCAGATGACCACGAACAGAGTTCCTGCTCTTTGTGTTCTTAGTGTCTTACATCTTGACCGTCTTTGGGAATCTGTCTAGTGTCAGACCTCGATGCCAAACTCCACACCCCTATGGATTGCTTTCCTACCAACCTGTAACTGCTGGACCTTCGCTAAGCCCCATGTACCCTTCCACGACTGCTGGTGAACTTACACAGCCTTAGGGAAGTCATTAGTTACGGCAGCTGCATGGCCCAGCTGCTCATGTTTCTGGCCTCAGGGGTAACTCTGTGTGTCCCGCGAGCAGTCATGTCCTTTGACAGGTTCATGGCCATCTGCTGGCCTCTGCACTACTCAGTCATCATGCACTGCAGGCTGTGCCTGCAGCTGGCAACCGTGGCCTGGCTCAGTGGCTTCCTAACTTGAGTGGCTGTCCGTACTCTGACTCGGGTTGCCGCTCTGCAGCTAGATCGCTTTCTGTGTGAGGCCCCTGCCCTGCTCAAATTGTCCTGTGTGGACAGCGCAGCCAGTGAGGCCGAGCTTTTCTTTGTGAATGTGCTCTTCCATCTGGTACCCATGACACTCATCCTTGTGTTATACATCTGTATTGCCCAAGAAATCCTGAGACTCCAATCCACTGAAGGCCGGCACAAGCACTTGGAACACATGGCTTCCACCTAATAGTAGTGACACTCTTTTATGGTACAGCCATCTCCATGTACCTGCAACCGCCTTCACCTAGCTCCAAAGACAGGGGAAAAATGGTTTCCCTCTTCTATGGAATCATTGCACCAGCACTGAGCCCCCTTCTGTGTACACTCAGGAACACAGAAATAAAAGAAGCCTCTGAGAGGTTGATTGCAAGCGTCTTCCTAATCAAGAAATGAGGAATGTTAAATGATAATTGCTAGGGTTCTCCACGTCTTCCCTTTTTTCCCTTGTCTTGATTGAAAAACACACACTGTCTTGAGCTCTCCAGGACCTAGCAGGCTGCACTTTTCCCTCTGCAGGGTTGAGCCCAAGCCTGAGCAGGCTCTGATGAAGGTGCTTAGCTTTCTGCTTAAAACACAAGAAGCTTCTGCCCTGAGACAAATTCCTTACGTCCTCATGTGAACCACTGTGTTCCGACCTCTAATGCTGCTCTACCTAGCGGACTCTTTACTGCACCCTCCTTCGGGTGCATTGCCACACGCGCCCTGCGCTCCCTGTGAATGCCTTGGACGCTCAGCACAGACCCAGGCCCAGCAGCAGAGTGATGGGCACATTCAACAGTTACACAGGCGTGAGGAGGGTTGCGCTTGACCTATATAGAAAAGAACTAGAGAGAAGCCCATAGGGAATACAGTGACTCTGTATGGGAGGACTTGCTCACAGTCAATAAAAGGCAAAGAGGAAGGCTCCAGTTTCATGAATAACAATATTCTCTTATCAACAGCTGCTTCCGTGTGGCCCCTTGTGGAGCTGTTCCACGTCACTCAAACACTAGAAGGATGGCGGGGTTATTTGGCTTGTGAGACCATTGTAACACTAAAGGGTGTGATTCTATGAGTACAAATGTAGAAAGAGTTTATTTTAGGAAGAAAAATAATTATTTGGAGCCATAGATTCTGATGTATTAGAATTTTTATTTAATGGTTAGAGTCCATCAGCTATTTATGGACATTCAAATCTATGTGATCTGCTATTCTCTAATTAAGGAACTTAGAAATAATGTGGGTTTACTCCTTAATGGTTTTTAGTGAATTTATAGTTATTCATTAGTTGATGCCCCTTATGATTTTTCTGCTTTGGACTTCCCAGCCTCTAATAGTTATAATAGTTTACATGGAAAATCATATGTATGACTCTGTGTAATATATATTTTCATTTCTTGTGAGCAAATACATAGTAGGAAAACCCTAGGTTTTGCGCTAAGTCTTGGTTTAACTTCTTACTGAACTATCCGTCGTCCATAGTGACTGCGTCATTTGGCCTTCCCTCCAGCGACATGCACAGCTTCTGAGTCCTCCACACCCTTAGTGACACAGACCATTTTCAGTTTTTTCAACTGAAGTCAGCCTAGAAAATGTGCAGCAGTACCTCATAGTGGTTTTAACTGGAATTTTCTATTAATGGGATTGAGATCATTTTTATGTACTTACTAGTTATTCATGTATCTCACTGGTAAAATATATATTCAAGTATTTGCCCACTCATCAATGGGATCATCTTCTTCAGCTTAAAAGAGTTCTTAATAATTATAGATGTAAGTCTTCGATCAGATATGTCTTTAACAATTACTTTATCTTAATATGTAATATATTTCCTTTATTAATGTTTTTATTGAAATATAATTCACACACAACACACATTCATTTCAACTGTACATTTCAATCAGTTTCACTATATTCACAGAATTGAGTAAACATCACCGCATCCTAGAAGTTTTGGAATCCTTTCGTCATCCCACAGAGGCTGCACACGTGTGCAGTCCTTCCGTTTCACCTCCAGATCCCCACACCAGACCCCTGCAGGGTACTAGAGAAGGCGCCCACCTACCAATCAGAAGCCAGGCCCATCAGACATCGGGTCTGCTGGCCCCTTACGCTGCACTTGCAAAGATCCAGAACAGTAAGAAATAAATTTCTGTTGTTTATAACCTACCCAATTCATGGTATTTTGTTACAGTAGCTTAATTTAAAATACTTTGTGAATGTTCTGTGGATACATATAAGGAATGTGTGATCTTCATGTTGTTGGATTAAATGTCCCACAAATGTCAATTACTTTCCATTATTTGACTGTGTTGTTCAGATATTCCATATTCAAGAATGAAGAGACTCATTACTGCTGATAACCAGGCTTCCCAACTTGACTTACAAATTCAGTGAAATCTGAGACACATCCCAGACACATCCCACTGAGGGCCTCACCTAGGAGCAACTCCTGGGAGACTGTGATGCACTGCTCTGTCTAGGGAACAACCCCCCACTTGGTAATAAATCAACTATGCTTGATCCTCTGCCCCCTTAAAGGAGTGCAGTCTCGCAAAGACAGGTATCTGCTCAGCAATAGGGTCTGCTGCGAGGCTTGATGTACCATCATGGAATCCCACAAAGCTTTGCATTTGACCAGAAGACCGATTTCACAATAAAGCAGGCAAGAAAATGGATCAAGACCAAGGATTCTATTGCTCATGGAGGTCCTGCACCATTCACAAGCAGCTATCCAGAGACCAGCAGGTGAGAGAGGAGTCACCATCTGGTAGGCGGCCTTAGAGATAACCCACACCAACCCGTATCCCTTTGTACCCACGCCCTTCTCTGGACTTATTGACGCACTTCTAAAAAAATTGAGTAAAGCAGAGGTGGTATGATGTCCCTTCAGAAATACTTGATCATATGAAGACAGTTGTCTCTCTGTCTGTGTCTGGCTCTGTCTGTCTGTCTGTCTATCTCTCTGTCTCTCTGTGTCTCTCTCTGTCTCTGTCTCTCTCTCTCTTTCTCTCTCTCTCCCTTTTTCCCTCTCCCCCCCCCCTTCATCATAGAGGTATCTGGCTGCTATGTCATGGAAGAGCCCTTAAAGAGGCCTAACAAGGGCCAGGGAGATAGCTCAGTAGAATAAAGAGGCCTAACCAGTGAGCTGGCAGTGAGTTAAACTTTAAGGTACCTGTATTTCCAGCCAACACCTTGATGGCAGCTTTATGAGAAACTGTCAGCCAGAGGAGCCTACGTGCCTGACTTCGAAGAGGAAGGGGGATTTGGATGAGAAGGCCAAGGAAGAATTTACGTAAGTACAGGTGCACAGGCTGCCTCCTGATGATTACTTACCCCACTGCAACTACGAACAGCCAAGCATAGCAACTCCAAACCGAGAAGAGTTTCACTTTAGGTGTCATACTCGCAGGCCAGCAGCCAGCCCCAACAAGACTCCAGATGTGAATAGGAGAAGCTTGAGATAGATATTTCAAGAGAAGGGTGAGAGCCATGTATAGCTCTGGAAGCAGGGCTGTGGTTTCTCCACTGACCTCTCTCCTCAAACTTTCCCTCTGACCAAAAAGCCCAGAAGGAATGCACTCCCAGACAGGAGAAAAGCAGCTGTAACAGGGGCAGGATGGCCTGTGAGGGTCGTGACCATATCTTCAGCTCTCTAATGCAGGCTGTGCTGGCAGCTGCTATGCTCTGAAGGCTCCCCATCTCCATGGTGAGGCCAGGCTTCCCACAGGCTTTGCCGGCCCCCACAGTCCTCCAAGACTTCCCACACGCTTCCAGGCTCCATATTCTTCCTTGGTTTCCAGTGATATTTCCAGAATTCTCACAGTCCTCCCAAGTTTCCAAGATCCTTCCAGGCTTCTTACACTTCTCTTCAAGTTTCCTACGTTTCTCTAAGACTTCCAGCAGTCGTCTACATTCCCAAGATCTTCACCAGCTTCTAAAATCCTCCCAGATTTTGCACAATCCTTCTAGGATTTCCACAATCTTCTCAGACTTCCCATGATCCTTGTAGGGTTCTGTAGATGTCTGTAATCTCTACATTCTTCCTAGGATTTCTACAGTCCTCTCAGGATTTTCACAATTCTAGGTTTGCCAAGCTATTCCCAAGCTCCTGTAATCTTTCTGGATTCCTGTCCTTCCCAGGATTTCCATGATCGTCTAAGGATCCCGTCTGACAAAGACATTAAAGTAGGCCTGCCCCCGGGAAGCCAGAGAATTATTCAGGTAAGTGCTCAGTTGCCTGAGCTTGTTCAAGGACAGCACATTGATGGTCACACAGCCTCCACCTGGCACCGTCTCCAGTTTCGTCAAAGATATTTCATTTCCCCAATAAATCTCTTCCATATTGAGTCTTCTTCTGGTTTCTGCTTCCAAATGAACAGAAATTAACATAAACATTTAATGCCATTACTCCTAACCTGTTTTACATAATCTTTGACTTGTTTTAGATTATTATCATAAAATGAATTTTTTTACTTTAAAAATTTTTTTTTAATGCATTTGGTACAGGGTCTCACTATGCAGCTCAGACTCCTAGTGATTCTCCTGTTTTCAGCCTCCCCAGTGCTGGGATTACAGGCACGAGCCACCAAGCCCAGACTTCGTCACCAGGTCAGTGTGCCCAATTAAAATAGTTTTAGAGTTACTAAAAAACTGAAGGTTGTACAGAGTTCTTATATTACCCTACAACCAGCTTCCTTTATTATTACATTCTTATATTTTTATTGAGTTTTTTTAATTTTTACTTATATATTTATTATAGCAACATATAATAAATATATAGTTAGTTATATTTATTCTATTACTATTTTATTTTATTTTTTATTATTGAGTTCTTAGATGCTATAGACTGTGTCCCACTGCAACTCATACGTTGAAATTCTATTCTCCACTGTGAGAACATAAAGATGGGAGGCTTCTAGCCTTTCAAGGTCAGTGAGGACTCAGGACATAGGAGAACCTGTACTGTAACATCCTGTAACTCGGTAGTGTCTCAAATTTTCTGATCAAGGAGATTATGGGGTCTCAGAGGAAAGTGATCGACGATGCAGAGAATGCCTAAGGAGAGTCACCTGGAGAGAAAATATTCTCTCAAGCTTTCACAGAGAGCATTATTACATTTAGAAACTGTGACAGTAACTAAAGATCTTTCTCTTTAGTGATAAAATCAAATGCCATAGTAGATTTAAAACAAAATGGGAGAGATAAAATTCATTCCATGAGAGAATTTCCTAAAAAGACAAATTATTAGAATTGTACCTGATGGTAAATTGAGAGCAGAGAAATAAAAAATTCTGAGGTGCTAAAATTAATGATGTGCTTTATTTCTTCCTGGGAATGATACATCAAAAAGTGAGAATGTGGTGATGGGGTCGCAGTGAGTAGCTGAGGGGAATGGACAGGTGTCAGGACCATACCACCGTCCCAGGTGGTGCTGCGAGGGGAGCCATTAGCCTGAGGACAGGGAGGAAGGTGGCCTCAGGGTGATGCCCCCGGGGGGTGCCGTGGAAGCGCCAGTCTGTTCAGATGTCCTCAGACGTCCTCGTTGCCTCCACTTGCTCAGGTCTTTAGCTGGAAATCCGACTCCTGAGAGCAAGAAGAGGTGTCGGCAACTCGAGGAACAAAAAAAGCTGTGAAGTAATCACTTGTGAGAACGGAAGAGTCAGAAGAGAAGAGTCAAGGACTGAGGAAGTGCATGATTATCTGGCAACTGGAAAGGTTTACCTGAGGCATGTGGGTGTGGAGGGAAAATGGCCCTGCAGAGCCCAGAACTAATTTTATCATGAACACATAGAAGTGTGGGTCACTAGGCCTACATTTATTCTTTAGAATATTTCTATTGATGAATTATTAATTTTAATTTTATGAGATATATTATATTAAACAATGAGAACTTCACAGGAAACAAATCACAAAAGTATTGAATTTTTAAACATTTATTGAATGTATGTTGAAAAGCATCAAAATTTTCAATATTGACTTTTCTGTGGTACAAAGTCTAAAAAGAAACACACAAATAAATTCTTATATAAGCTACAGTGAAACTACCGATAGCACTTAAAAATAATCTTCCCTTCAGTTATGGCCCCTAAGTCAGTCTGCACACGTGATAATAGCGTACCCCATACCCACACATCATTTACAATGACAGCATATGCGTTTTGCTTTCCTGGCTTTTTTGTAGGGTATACTTGACATCTCAGTGTTCTTTCTGTTTTTTCAGGAGATTCTGATTATATTACACAGTGTGCAGCTAGCAGAAACATAAAATATCAATAAAATAAATTATTAAATTCTTAATATGTGTGTTTAGAATAGACATCAACATTTTGAGTCTATTTGAGTCATCAACGTTTGTGAGTACCAGCTGTGTACTCACACAGAAAATATAGCATCAGAAATAAATTTACATGTGAATTGCAATAAATATAGCAATAGCACAGAACCATAAGAGTAAGCTTTGCTTCACACTGTCACACCAGGGCCATCTTCACACATGACAACTGCAAGCTCCGTGTACATGTGACGCTCGCACTGACAGTACACGTGCCCAGCTGTCCTTTCCTCTATGGCAGTCTTGTCACCTCCCTATGTTGACAGCTTTCTACTAGACTGTGCATGCACTTAGCAGAGAAATAAAATATCAAAGATGTAATGAGTGCTCAGACATCAGTGTTTTCACCTCAGCTCTTTACTTGCTTACAAAACCTAAGAAATAACACCAGAAATAAAAATCAATGTGAACTACAAGGTAAGCACAAACAAAAGTCCATCACAGAAATAAGCTTTCCTGGGGCCCGGGGAGATGGCTCAGTGGAATAAGTGCTTCCCTGGCAAGCGCAAGGGCATGAGTTCAATATCCAGCTCCGCCAGAAAAAAAAAAAAAGAAATGAGCTTTGCTTCAGCTTCCACACCCAAGGCAGTCTTTACACATGACAACTGTGTGTTCTATGCACAAATATCATTTTCACTAACAGCAAACATTTTCTTTCCCTGTACTTCCTTGTGGGGTGAAGTTGATACCACTTTTATTTTCCTGTTGCCATAGTAGGCCTTTGCGATGTTGCACATTCGCCTGTCAGCTCAACACCATGCTCTGCAATTCTTTTGCTGTTGTGGTTCCTTGGGCAGAAACATTTTGTTTTTCCTTTGCTGTAAATGATCTCTTGTAAGCTCCAGTCCCAATCCTCTAAAAAACTTTCTCTGTGATATTTTTCACTTATTATTTTCTTTGTAAACTATCAAATTATTTATGCCACATATGTTTAAGACTGAATATGATACAACCATCGGCCAACCATCTGTGTTTCATCAGAGCTGCTGTGTAACTCAACAGCAGCTACTCCGTCTTCACTTTTGTTGTAGGAAGTCTTGGTCTCAGGCTTCCGTCTTGCTGAGGTTTCGTAGTTCCGTCACGGTTAAGTGTTCGCATCAGCAGTTCCAGTTTGCTTTTCTTTGCCATATCTGACACCAGTGTTACATCTTTCTGAAATCCAAAGATGGTACTGCACATTTCTGTTTTGAAGTTGGACCATTTTGTTTAGAATTTCCTCTTTGTTTCTGTGTACTGGAACTTGGGCTGGTCAATTTCTGCTCTGTTAGCAAATGTAACATCAATTGGAAGCTGATAAACCAACTGTCAGATGTCACTTTCCAATTAATTTGGGAGATGGGAGCAATAGCTATGTTTACAATATTTGGTTTTTTACTATACAAAATTTTTATGACATCTTTTGACTCATTGATTTTCAATAATCTTTTACCTTCCTGTTATTATCATTGGAAGTCTCTGCTAAGTACAGCAGATCTACGAGGGCTTTCAGTTCAGCCAGTGAGGTTTCATAATAAATACAGTTGTGGGTTTTTTGTTTTGTTTTGTTTGTTTGTTTTTAGTAACAGGGATTGAACTTGGGGCCCTGCTCTTGCCAGGGAGGTGCTCAACCACAGAGCTATCTCCCCAGCCCAATAAATACAGTTTTGAATGTGACTATTGGTGCATACAGAGCTTGCATTGGGTATTTCACAGCATCTTATAACATTCCATCTGTTACAGTTTCTGACTTTGGATGGCAATGCTGCTTTCCATCCAGTGTGTTTCACTCCTACCAAGACCGTCACTGCATTTTCAGACCTACTTCTAGCATTGAATCACTTCACTTTGTTCTGTGGCCATTTTGCAATATTTTGACTGGTCAAATGTGTACTCATGTTGCTGTTTTCTTTGTCCTCTGGATCAAGGAGGTCCTCAAGTCTGTATCAGCCAGTTCCTGCTCTGCTTCACTGCCACAAGAACTTTAGCTCACATGGATAATGTCAAAGCCTTCGTCATCCTCATCGTCCTCCACCCACACTGCTCTCCTGTTATGAAAGCTGCATGTCACCATAATGGATCAACATCTTCCATGCATGAATAATCCGATGATTCACTTTTGACCTTCACAGCTTACAAATCTGGTTTTTCATGTGCTATTGTACTGAATTAAGCTACTTCTACCAAAGAAATCAAAAGAAAACTTTTGTAACAAATCTTGGAGTGGTGTGCCTCTATTGGACCCTCTGTGTTACTTGGGTAAACATATAGTAAACCTGCTACACAGAGTATCATGTTGGGGAAAATGCCAGTTTGACACTTTTACACACATGCACATGCCTTGCTGTTCATCAAAGCAAGTGGATAAAGGCATGATTGCTTCCTGCATCCCTCATGGAAATGTACTGAAACACACAGCCAGCTACTATTATGCGAACATAAACATTTATAGTAGAAAGTAGAGGATGGGACCTCTGGATCCAGGGCCATGTTCCGAGGAGTGTAGACTTCTCTTCCAATGCAGTTTTTTTGAGCTGCACTGGAAAAGACCTAAAGTCAATGAAGAAGTGGACTTACCAAAGTTGTAGTATTACAAATTCTGCCATAAAAAAGACTACAAAAGAGGCACATAAGAAAATAAATAGATAAATCAATAAAGGTAGGCTCTAGGGATTGAAAGATACTTAAAGTTAAGTTTCATTAGGGAGTTGGCTGGAAAAACAAAAGGCATCATGAGACATAGAGATGCTTGAAACTGAGATGGCAGAGAGGACTCTGGTATTTAAACGAGCAGATCCAGAAAAAAGAGAAACCTGAGAAAAGCACTTGGAGGCACCTGCTGCTTTTTGTCAAGTCCTTTGCTTTAGTTGAATTTTTAAACTAAACCATTTTAGAGGTTACATGACTGAGCTCCACACCACTGGGGCCCCCCTAACTTTGCATGACCTTCCAGCACATCACAGCTGCCTGCCGTGACTGTCAGGAGCTTGGAGGCACCTTTGTGCAAAGTAGCTGCAACCGAAAACCCTTCACTCGACCTGCTCAAGTATCCGATGAGTGATCTTCTGACCCCGAGAGCCAAACTCCTCCATCACATCATGCCCAAGTCACCATCTTCTGAACATGCCTCCATTAGAGGCCAGGAGGCTGCTTCCTCAGGCACAGAGGACTAGATTACCCTCTCCCTCACCTTTCCCTACACCTTGCCCCACATTAATTAAATATCCCTTAAATAATCATAAAATGTCCCCTTGTAGAGGTAGGGCCAAGACTTTTCTCCTGTCTCCTAGTGGGGTACCTCCTGAATAACCCCTTCCTTTTGCAAAACTCTTGTTAATAATTACATACCATGGGTCAGGCAAAATGGGCCTGGATCAGTAAAATACACCCATAGCAGTGTATTTTTCTCATTCTTTGCACCCAATAAATAATCTTGTCAGTTTTCCCTGAATTTCTTGGATTTGCTATTACTTTTCATCTCTCCCATCGCTTACTACAACATAAATCCACTCTAGACCTGTTCTGCTCAGGGTAAGCGAACAGTCTGGCGAAGGCTTAGGCTAAAACACAAGTCAGAAGCTATGTGTGGCCTCACACATGTGTAATCGCAGCACTCGAGAGACTGATGCAGGAGGATTGCTCTGAGTTCGAGACCAGCCTAGGTTGCATAGTGAGTGCAAGGCCAGCCTGAACTATGCAGTGAGGCCTTGTCTCCAAAAAAATTAAACAAATAAAACATTAGTCAGGACAGAGCATGCTCCAGCTAGAACATCAGCCTCGACTCAGCAGCCCTAGGCTCGCCCCGCAGGCGCGCCAGATGTGAGCTGTTAATTAGCATGGCTTCCAACACTGCCGAGCTTTCTTTGATTCATTTTCTGTATTGGAGCATGCACCACTGTGTGCACGGACTCCCATGTGTGATTCAGGTCCTCAGATAAGCACCTACCCCATTTAGGTGCTTGCCAATTTTCTGCTGTTACAGATAAAACTGTTATCAACATTGTTGCATTTATCTCTTGGGTAAATTTGGCATTTCTAGAACATAGTGTACATGAGTCTTCAAGTTTTCTATATATTACTTGTTGTAACTTATTTATTTTTATTCTTTATGTCTACTATTAAAGTGTATGTCAGTGGGGGCTAATAAACTGCAAAGCATCTCATGGTAAACATTTACTTATGACAAATGAAGATGTATGAAGAAGAAATAGGGCACAATGATCATTTTATCATTAATAAAAATCTAGTAATGCATTTACCTTAAATGTACTTCATCGAAATTTTTTTTCAAAAGGCTCATTATAGGAGAAATAAATGTCTCCACTTCATAGGACGATGCCAGCAGCAAGTGCTGCTGACCTACTGTGCAGCAAGGCCTTGCTGGGCACTGGGAGCATGGCCAGAACAGGGGACACAGTATGCAGTGTCACAGCGTGGAAATAATGGGTGGTTGACAAACACAATAGAATCAATAACCTAATTTTATATTTATCTCTGTTTTGAATGCGGTTCATGTTGACTCAATTCTGTAAGGCTCATTCTTCCCTGTTTTGGACTTATGAGATCCCTAAGGTCAGACAATATCAATCATTCATATACCCAGGGTTTTTCACAGTGCCTGAGAATGTGTACAGCGAATAAGAGCTCACTGCATTCTCAGAGTGATTTGGCACTGGGAAATTTGACTGGGAGTTGTTGCTGTGGGTAAGTATGGAACAAAGAAAAGTTGCTGATCACAAATAGCTCTCTCGGGTCCCCTCACTAAATCCCTGCTTGGTAAAATGCTACCCGGCACTGATGATTATACCAGCTGCACTGGAGAAGCGAGATTTGATTATGTAAATGCTGGGCAAATCCCCAGCGCTGGGTATCTCAGAGGCGACTGCAAAGTGAAGGGAGCTGCTGGGGCGCACCGGCTGGCTCGCCTGACTCTCCACTGGAGTCAGTCTGTAATTGACTGCTTCTCCCCCAAGACAAAGAACCCTGGATATCGCTCTATTTTGTGAATTATTATGAGACTTCCTTGAAACTTTTTAATAGCTGCATGCATTTCAAGAACACGTTAATAAGTTCTCCTCCAAGGGCGGGTCCCTGTGGACAAGAGAAGACAGGAGCACCATTGCTGACAGTGCTGCTCTCGTAATCACTATAATGAGACCTCCTGGGCTCCCGTCTTTCCAGCCTCTGTAGAGAATACAAAAGTTACCTGTGCCCTGCCGCCTGCTTGACTTAAACTAATGCCGTTGGCCTGATTTCCCTCAGGTTTTCCTGCTATCCAGAGGAAATCGCATGCGTTGTGTAGTTCAATTGCAATTATACTAGAAAGTAGAAATGGCCTAAGAAAAACTCTTGTTTCTCAGTAAACCCAAAAATCTGTTAGTCTTCGGATTTTCTAACTTAAAATTTTACATTTCCCTTCTAATCTCTTTCAGAATAACTGTCAGAGTTATGGGCCACCATTCAATGAGCTAATAAAGTGACTATTCTTTCAGATAAAAGACCAAAATACAAGGGGAGAAATCTCACTTAAATCACTGTATGTTTATATCCATTAATTAGATTTATTAATTTTAGGCTCAAAAAAAATTACAAAATATTTAAAGGTAGAACAATGTGCTGTTATAGCTGGCCTTCTCAACTTACACCATTATCTGGAAAATGGCAAGACAAAAATGCTAAACTAATTCATCAACAGTAGTTTGTGTACTTTGGGCAGTATAGCATTTACAGGTTACTTTTGAACCCAGGAAAAACAAAGGAAAGGGCAGGGGAGATGGCTCAGTGGAATAAGCGCTTCCCTGGCAAAGTGCAAGGGCCTGAGTTCAATACCTGGTTCCACAAAAAAAAAAAAGCAAAGTTTAACCTAGTGGGAATGTACAAATAACCGATGGAAACTACCAGATTTTGCCAATGGAACTGTGATCAGTGCTCAGTTTGACAAATGGCTCTTTGGACTTGATGAAAACATTTTCTTGTATTTGTCAATCTGTGAGAGAAGTGACATTACTCATTTTCTACCAAATTTCTAGGTGTTACGAGGAATGATGGAACGGTTGGTTTGGCTATGCGAGCTCACGGATGAGTCAGAGCCCAGCAGCGGGCGCCCACGCCAGGGCTCCGCGTCACCGCGCAGGGCAGCAGCTCCCGGGCCACAGCTCATCGAGTGGCTGGGCTGAGCGCGGTAACTTTCGCTGTGGTAGGGGCGCGTGGTCCGTGCGAGGTCTGCCTTCTCTGGGCCTCAGACTCAAGGTGCATTGTTTTCATTTAATTCCGAACATTTACTTGATTCCCACCAGCAGTGGAGAAGTGTTCCCTTTTCCCCACAACCTCTCCAACATTTGTTGTTGGTTGATTTCCTTACGATAGCCATCCTTTCTGGAGCGAGATGGTATCTCAGTGTTGCTTTTATTTGCATTTCACGGATGACTAGCGATGATATCAAAGAAGCATGCATCCACAAATGACATATTCTAAGTTGGTAGGATTACATGATAACATTTTAAAGACTTTTGGATGAATGCAGAGCAGAAAGAAAATGAAAATGTGCTTCTTTCAAACTCCAATTACTACTGCCCATTTCCACAAGACATTGCACTTTAGAAATCCAAATGCACAGCAGATGAAATTGTAAAACACTGGTTCTAAAATTTTAACATACCTAATACATAATCCTGTAATAACAATAGTTTTAATCAGTAATAACTTAATATAATCAATTTAATCTATTTTAGTATAATGTAACATATTTAATGAATATATTTCAAATATTTGCAATATAATGTGCTTACATGTACATGTAAGTATATGCAGCGTGTTTGGGCTTTGCTTCCATATCAATGCACACACCGCAAGTTCTTGGTTACTTATTTGTAACGATGGAAACAGGTTAACGATGAAAACATTACCCTGCTTCATTTCTAGCCACAATGTAATTAACCTATGCTTCTGTACTTATGTAAATATATTTCATATATTTCTGGAAGGACAATTCATGGGTCAAAAATGTAGATTTATCAAACCTGCAAAAAATCTGATAAATCATCATTCAAAGTTTTAAACTAATGTACACTCTCACATATAATATATAAGGGTACCATTTTCTCAGACTTTTGCAGGTCAAATATTACCAAGCTGAAATGTGTTTGCAATGTGATGTGTAAGAACTAATGATTCGGGGTTATTTTAATGTATATGCAACTAGTTATACATGAGGCTGAAAAATGCTGAGTGTTTCAAGACCACATCTGTACATTTCAGCAGACTGTGCAGCATCCTTTGCCCTTCATCTCACTCATGTAAACACAGTATAATCTCTATTTATTTGTTGGAAAATTCTTTGATCACTAAAAATACTTCCACATATGTGTTGCAAATATTTTCCATTGTTCTCAAAGCTGAGAATGAGATTTATCTGAGACTTATTAGGCCATTGTGATTAGTTCCTTGGCCATAGTCCTTGATTCTTACTTTTTTCTTTCTTTTATAAGACATAATATTTAATCTAGATAATTCATTAGTGCATTATGTTTCTGAAGTGAGCATTGGGGTCAGTTGTCAGTTTCAAACATCATTTTGAAGAAACTTCTTGAGGTTAAGGCCTCCTTTCATTGACTGTGGTTTTTTAAAACAATTTTATTAAGAAACAAATAGCAATAAGACAGTTTCAAAACCAATTAGTAGGACAGTTTCAATAATTAATACATTGCATAAGGTTGTCCTCTTAGTAGTTATCCATAGTACAGATGCAGACACAATATCCTGTCCAAACACTATTAGTATAGATCTTTCTTCTCATTGAATTAAGAGAAAGTAGCTGTATATCTATCCTAACTATCTTATATATACAGATACAAAATGATCCTTTATTTGCATCTCCTTTTTTGTTTAGTTTTGTCAGAGATGGGTATTCCATTGCCATAACATTCTCTCAGGTTTTCACAGAGAGCAAATTGGTCAAGCAGTGACCGTGACTCATCCACATGGCTGACACTGACAAAGGATTTGCAAACTGCAGCACAGGGTTTCAGGGTAAATCCTGAGGGGATTTGACTGACCTTGCCAGACTTAAAAGTTACATTTCTTGTTACATAGGTCTTGCTTTGTCTTAGTCTTAAGATACCATCCAGCAGAAAAGTATAAAAACAAGGTATAAAAAGTAAAGCCATATTAATATGCTGAGCTGAAAAAGGCTTAAGTCAACAGCTTCTGACATTGCCAGTCATGCAGATAAGCCAGTAGTATTGTGGACTACTGAACTATACTGGATTATTTTGCTGAATTCACGCACCAGTGACTGTATTTTAGCCATACCCCAGCCCTGAATGTGTCTCTGGTCCTTGGTTTCACTGACTGGAGGCCAATTTACTGTGGCCTAAAGGTAATCACTGTGATTTCCTTTTTCTGTTTGAGCATAATTTAAAGAACATCAATCAATCAAATCCCATGTGTTTGTATTTGTATCCACTAATTTTGCTAGCCTAAACTGAAAATATAAGTTAGAAATCAAGCATCAAAAATAAAAATATCATATCCTTTTGGATTACCATTTTGAAAATTATACCTAAAATACAAAGAAATTCTGATTTTTTTTCCAAAAACTTTTTTATTTTTTATAATTGAAATGCTTTCCAGTGGTTCAATTCACAGGTGCAGAGGAGACTGGGTGTGATGGTGTGCCCCTGTAATCCTTGCTCTTGGGAGGCTGTAAACAGGCAGATCACTAGGAGTCTAATCTAGTAGTGAGACCATGAACACCCTGTAGACCCTTGCCTAAAAAATAAAAAAAATAAAAAAGCAGCCTGAGCCATCCAAAAAAGGGTGCAGTGGTATTAAAAAGCTGTTCATACTTCTGCTGTGTTGCTTTTGTCCTGGCAAACACCAGGAATGTCCTACCAGACAAATAAATGGTCAAATCTGGAGGCTATGAACACTAAGTCACCAAGAGTCTTGGCTCCCAGTTTTCTGGCGCTTTTCCAACATTTCCCCTAACGGTATTCCTTCTGTTATCATCTGCAGTACCAAGCAGTTACCCAAAGGGACTGTGCAGATCCCGTGGTGCCAACAAGAACACATGTCATGCTGACGTCCAGGCGCCATCGCTGGCACTCAGCAACTCGCCAGGCTTTTCCACCTGAGGCTCCAAGAGCACCTGCATGTTCACTGGCTGCCCTCTGGGCTGGGCAGGCCGTCCTTGGCCTAGGGCTTTGGTGGCAGCTCCAGAAATCCTGTGAAGACCTTGCCACCTGGCTCTAAGGGCAGTTTGACAGAGGATGCCAATGCTGATTTCTACTACAATTGTCCATCTTACCTGTAATGTAACTATTCCAAGTAATTGTTCCATGTTACCTTCTATTGGAAGCAGTATTATACCAATACTTTTATTAGTTTAAACAAATTATAAACAAAATGATTTTATCTTCAGAAAGAAACTAGACACTAATTCACAGGAGAGAGTTTGGGGCTCAACAGCCTATTGAGATCTTTATAACCACTTCTGTATGATTTCTGGTATGTCTGTCTCATAACTTTTTTTCTTTTTTTTTTTTTTTTGAACTTGGAGCTGAACTCAAGATCTTCTGCCTGATAGGCAGACCCCATGCCTCTGAGCTATATCCTCAGCCCTGTACCTTCTCACTTACCTAATCATTTATATAATCTTCCATAAAACACCAGATAACAAATGAAAGCATAGGGGGAAACAAAGATTAATGTATGTTCTTCCTGTATGCCTCAGGAAAATTAAAGCCAGGTAAGCCTAAAGGACTACAGAAAATGAGAGCATTGTCTTTTTATTTTATATACTATATTTGCCTGTGGATGATGAAGTAACTCTAGGAACTGTAGAGTTGAGAAGTTTTTATCAAAGGCAAGCTTTTTACTTGAGAATCAAACTCTCTGACAACATTAAGTCATATTCTGCCCTTATTTTTCCCAGTTTACTAATTTAATATACTGTTATCAGAAACATTCCTTAATCCCTGGATCACACTGCGGTCTAGGTATTTTGTTACATACATTTAACAACTTTGGTGTTGGCCCTTGTGCTCAGGTTGCCAAAGAATCACGATGGAGAAAGGTCAGAGGTGCTCCCTTGTGACAAGAGCCTCTGCGTCCGCGATTCCGTCCTCAAGGCCTTGAGTCCAATTCTGAGTGTGTTCTGTATGAATCCAGCTGTAGTCATTCTTCTTAGCCACATTAGGGTCAGTCTTCTATTAATTCAGTTTTTTAAACCACCCTTCTTGTAGCACATTCTCCTCCCACCTCTGCTCATTGCTGTTATCATGTGCTGCTCTGTTGGGTATCCTGATGTTTGTAAAAGACTAATGAAAGACAAAATGCATCCAAAGTTGCTGCTTCGTTTCTAGATTCTTTGTAGCTTTGGCAATCTAGATTGCAGAGTTCTGTTACTTAGAAAGAAATAGATGGTGGAAAGCTGAGTGATAGCATCTGACCAAAATGAAGAACAAGTTGTGCTTAGTAGATAGCATTATATGCCCTAAGTAAAAATGTGGTGTTGAGCCCACAAAATCAATGCCCATTGCGCCACACTCTCAGGCTATAATAGATTATAATGACATGTCAAGCTAGGCAGCAGCTTCCCTGGTATGAGGTCAGTCCTGGTCGTCCCATTGTCAGGTCACTGTGAACTTTCAGGGCATAGAATACCTAGAAACCTTGCCAAGTGAAGAAGAGTTGAAGGGAAGTGAGTGTCTTACCCTAAATAAAACTGGGTTAGATAACATAACTGCCTATGCATGTTGACAAACAGGGATTTGATGTGATGTATATTTTAGAAAATACAGATTAATAGCTGCACAGATGTGAAAAAGAAGACAATGGAACAATCCAACGACAGCACGGAGCATGGCTTCATCTTGGTGGGTTTCTCTGATCGGCCCAGACTGGAGATGGTGCTTTTCATTGTGAATTTCACCCTGTATTCAGTGGCTGTGCTGGGAAATTCAACCATAATCCTCGTGTGTATAGTAGACCCTCGACTTCACACACCCATGTACTTCTTCTTGGCAAATCTTTCCTTCCTGGACCTCTGTTTTAGTACCAGTTGCATCCCACAAATGCTGGTGAACCTCTGGGGCCCAGACAAGACCATCAGCTCTGCAGGCTGCGTGGTCCAGCTCTTCTCCTTCCTCTCAGTAGGGGGCATCGAGTGCATCCTGCTGGCTGTCATGGCCTATGACCGCTATGCCGCCGTGTGCAGACCCCTGCACTACACGGTCATCATGCACCCCCGGCTGTGTTTACAGCTGGTGGCTGTGGCCTGGGGCAGTGGACTGGTCAATGCCATTGTCATGTCACCACTGACAGTGACTCTGTCCAGGTGTGGCCAGCGCCGAGTTAACCATTTCCTCTGTGAGATGCCAGCTCTGATCAAGATGGCTTGCGTAGACTCCCGTGCCGTGGAGATGCTGGCCTTCGCCTTTGCTGTCCCCATTGTCCTCCTGCCCCGGGCTCTCATTCTTGTCTCCTATGGCTGCATTGCCGCAGCCGTGCTGAGGATCAAGTCAGCGGCTGGAGGTGGAAGGCCGTCAACACCTGCAGCTCCCACCTCACAGTGGTCTCCCTGAGCATCCTCTCCGTGTACATGCAGCCAGGAAACAGTTCTTCCCAAGACCAAGGCAAGCTCCTCACTCTCTTCTACAACCTGGTGACCCCCATGTTGAACCCGCTCATCTACACTTTAAGGAATAAGGAGGTGAAGGGGGCCCTGAGGAAGGTTATCAGGAAGCAAAATGAAGGGCAGAGATGTATGCCGATTACAGAGTCCTAGGGAGGAAATCTGCCTCAAGTACGATTGTTGTGTGGGGACCTAAGTTTATCCAGTGTATCAAACACTTGTGGGCGTTTGCTCACATACGTAAGGTACGAATCAGCCATGCCATTATGAGTGATATGGACCAATCTTACCAAAATAACAAAAAGAAAAGTGCAATGGCTCTGATATAAATATAAAAGCAAATTAAAGATGTAATTACCAGTTTCCCAAAATTATAAAATCCAAAAATTTAAGAAATGTTGAAATAAATATGCAAATGGATATAAGACTTACTTTTTTCACTGCAGAAGAGAAGAACCAGTTCAATGTCTGGCAGGACAGGATTTTTATGAACCTGACAAGGACCATTTTAGTGCTTTCAGTTATTGATAATTTATAACACATCTGCACAGAACTAGAATCACATAATCTGAAGAGACGCCTTCAAGAGCCGACACAACACATAAAACCTTCCCCACAAGTTAAGCCATATGTCCTACCTACAGTGTAGCACTAATATGTAGTCTGAAGCCTTTTGTTTTCCTTTTTTGTTTTTTTGGCAGAACCAGGGATTGAACTCAGGCCCTTGCGCTTGACAGGGAAGTGCTTTTGATAAAAGATAACAGGAAGCTCCAGTGGTGCAATTGGTTAGCATGTGATATTTATATAAAAAGATGACAGTATTTTCATTTGATTTTTTAAATGGCAAAACTACAGCTAATAGACTATTGACACAGGTCAGCAAAGTAAGTAGTTAGGATTGCAAAGTGCTGCAGATGATGCTGGCTCGGGCATTCTCTCGGATAACACTTCTGGATGGTATTTCATGCACTCATAAACATATTGGACATGTGCAGCCTTATGAAGGAGTTCTAAGAATTTAAAGTTCATTTATTTTATTTGTGCCATTAAAACCATGCTATCACTGTCCTATGCAAATCTCCTCTTAAATCTTCCCTCTACTTCAGTGGCCAAGTGAAACACTTACAAAACTGCGTGGAACTCTTTGATATAAAAATATTCTGTGACTCCTTTTAATCTATGGAAATTTCATGCCTATTATATGTATATATTTTAATGCCTTCTATAGGATCTTAAGACAAAGTTCCCTGAAGATAAGATCATTTATTTTTTAATTTGTCTAGAGTCATCCTGAGTATTAACTTGCTATTAAAGTGACTTGAAGATAGTAAGTGATCAATAACATCTTGTAGTGATTATTGTTAATGGATTAGTTATACCCAGAAATTGTTCTTTGATTTTAATATCATTATTTGTGTTTGTTCTTCAAAATTACAAGTACATCTATTACAGTATACCACCTTGGCTTATATTAATGTATTACACTTATTTACCATTGAAGGTTGGTTATGACTACAAATCATACACATTTGAAGCAAGAATTCTAAATTATATGTAAAAGGCTCCCCTAGTCCTAACTCTTTGTTTGAGGAGTGGTCAAACCACGGCATCAAGGAAGTGATAACTCCCTATTTGTATGCGCATGCACACTTCTGGACACTCTGGACCAGAAGCCCTCAGCAGAGGTGAGAAAACAGAGGGATTCCATCCCTTTAAGGTTTCCTGACTGAGAGGAACAGTTGGCACTCTGAGCCCAAAATAGACTTCCAGACCACTATAAGTAATTAGGCCAGATGGTGTTAGGTCCACCACAGCTAAACATCTGACAGTCAAGCTGCATGATCCTTAAACACCAGCTAAGTTCACTGGTATGCTATAAGCTCCTTCTCATGGGATGGACTTTTCTTGAAATGCATTCAACAAAAAAAATGTCAAAAACTTCTATGCTGAAAATTAAGCGTATGTATGAGAAAAACTAAAATCTAGTTAAATATGTAGTAAAATGTGCATATTCACTGGAAGGCTTGGTATTTTAAGATGTGTATCTTTGGGCAGGCAAGAAAGCTCAGCAGACTAAGCACCGTTTAGGCAAGTACAGGGACCCAGATTCCATCCCTGGAAGCACAGGACATGCTGGACATGCCCCTGGGCACACTGAGTCGGCCACTGAGACTGGGCAGTCTGTAATCCCAGCACTGGAGAGGCTGAAAATGGGAGGATCACTCTGAGTCCGAGCTGCATAGTGAGACCCTGTACCAAATACACTTTTAAAAATGTGTATTTTCCAGATTGATATATTAATACTCCCTCTATCAAAATCCAAGCAAGATGCTTTTCATTTGGATGTTGACTAGGTTATCCACCATCTCTATGAAAATGCAGGACTGGAGAGATAGCTCAGTGATCTAAGCACCTGCCTGGCAAGTTCAAGAACCCAGGTTCAATCCCCAGTACCACATCCTGTGCTAGCCACTGAAACTCAGTGTGGTGGGACATGCCTGCAATCTCAGTGTTGGGGAGGCTGAGACAGGAGGATCCAAGCTATGTAGCAAGACCCTGTACCAAATAAATAAAATATTTTTTAATTTAAAAAAATAAATGCAAGGCCGGAGAGATGGCTCAGTGAAATAAGCGCTTCCCTGGCAAGCACAAGGGCTTGAGTTCAATCTCCCGTTCTGCCATAAAAAAAAAAAGATAAACAAAGGCACAAAACAGAGAATACAGCAATAGAGCCACACAAAGTTATTCACTTAATTTTTTTAAGTGTCATTAGTGTAATTCAATACTCCTAGGAAGGAGTAAAAGATGCTCAACCCTCCCCCACACTGTACACAAATACACTTAGATGAGTCATAGAAATCAGTGGAAAAGGTAAACCCTTGACATGGCATTCTTGTCATCACTGTTAAACAAATCACTCCATGTCTTAGAGGCATTGAAACAATCACTTACAATATTAAGATTGAAGGAATTAGGAGTTCAAACGTGGCACGGTAGGGATTCACACATTTACTCCATGACATCTGCAGGCTCAGCTAGGAGATACCAGCTAAAGAAGTATCCCTGGAATGCTGTGAGCCAAACTTGATGGGAGATCCTGGCCAGAGCTCAGAATGTTACAATGTTTACAACAATACAACTGGAAGAGACCCGGCTTAAGAGGTTTCACTGGAGAAGAGGAATTCCATTGGCAGTTGGACTCAATACCACGTGTTTTATGCTCTGGTCAAAAATGTGTCTTAATTTTCTTATGGCCAAAGACTTTGTCTAAGACTGAGGTTAAGGGAGGTGAGCTAAATAACCCAGCAGAAGCAATCTGATATTGAGGCTCTGGCATGATTACTACTGGGGACTTTGAGTCAGATCTATGTTGAGAATCAAGAGCAAAGGGTCCAACAGAATATTTTTTAACA
This sequence comes from Ctenomys sociabilis, assembly GCA_004027165.1. Taxonomy (NCBI): domain Eukaryota; kingdom Metazoa; phylum Chordata; class Mammalia; order Rodentia; family Ctenomyidae; genus Ctenomys; species Ctenomys sociabilis. Next base: position 31,343 of record PVKA01022223.1, read on the forward strand.
TTTGTCCAGAAAAGAAACTTCAGGAAAGCTATGGACTGAAAGGATGGACTAGAGGAGAACTTGGTTGACAAATCAACTGCCGTGAACAAGAAAAGTACTTCAGAACCGGACAAGGGAAAAAATAGCATGCGGGTATCACAAGAACAATCAGACCTCTACTCTTTGCAACCTCAAAAATACAAAGGTAGGACTGGCGGTACAGCTCAGCGGACTAACCACTTGCTTAAGTAAGCACAGGGATCGGGGTTCAATCCCTGGTTCCCCATGCCGCGCCTGCCCCACATGCGGGTGCGCCGACCCCGCCTGCAATCCAGGAGTGATGACGCGCACTTGTAATCTCAGCACGTGGGAGGAAAAAAAAAAAGCAGGAAGATCATGTGATTGTGGGCTGCACGCAAAGTGAGACCCTGCACCAAAAAAAAAATACAAAGGTAAAAGATTTTTCTTTGAGAAGAGATCCCCGCCAACGTATCTTCCAGAGCAGCTTCAGCCTGCATGATTTGTTCCAGCAGATTGGTTTAAGAGTTCTCAGCAATCCAGACACTTGACCCCAACAGGCAGGAGTGGAGGAAGCTTGGCCACTGCTCAAGTTATTGTGAGACCTTGGGGTCATTCACACAGTGCTGGCTTTAGGAGCAAGCAGAACGCAACCAGCTGATTGCCCAAGACCTCAGCACTATGAGGGATGGTTTCATTCTTCAAAAACTCCTGAAACTGCAGGCTTCACAAACGCAGATGCAAGAGCTCGTGATAAACTCTTAACAAATCTAACAAGTAATAAAAAGAATACTACACCCTAACCTCTATTAATCTTACCTTAAAATAGTATGTCACCATTTCATCTGTCCATTTTAACTATGACTTACACAGATTTACATTTCTGTTTTCTCAAAGCCACATGTTAAAACCCAAACCCCATTGTGATATTACAAGAAATTGCACCATGAAGTCAGAGGCCTTCAGAATGGGATCTGAACATTATAAGGATAGAAATGAACATTTGCCCACCCTGCCTGCTCACCACGTGGAAAGGCACTGAGAAGACAGATGTTCACCCACAGATCAGGAAGCAGCACCCACAGACCCTGCCAGGCAGGCCCCTGATGCCCACCAGCCCAGCCTTTGACCAAATGAAGTTAATTCTAGGGGTACAAAGTGATGTACATGAAAAGAATCAACCTCTCCACCTCACTGCATTAGCAGAATAAAAAAAAAGCAGAGGCAGTACTGAATTACCCATGATTAAGCTAGGGAAAAAAGCCACCTTCCTCAATATGAAAATAAAAGAACTCTTTTAATTAAAAATATAGTTATTTTTCCCCCTGAAAGCAGGGATAATGCATAGATGTTTATTCTTCTTTACTGGTCAGTCCAATATGCAAGAAGATAAAATAAAGGGCACTCATATTGGAAAGATGCAAAACTGTCCATATTGATAGATGTGGTATCATATTTTAGGATTTTTGAACAATACAATACATGACACATTTTATGTCTATTTTATAATGAATCACCTAAAGAATCATATATAAGAGTGCAAGAAACCTGTCCACACATCAAAGACCAAAGACTCCGGCTGAAGACTCAGAGCTCATACAAAGCTTCCCACAAATCCAGCTGGAGGCCTAGAGCTCATGACAATGTCTCTCGCAGGCCTGCTTCACAGAACTGCTCTGGGAAGGCCCAAAGGTCAGGAATGGAAGCTACAAAGTCTGTGCCAGTGGAATAAAGGAACTGTGCGAGTAGGCTGAAGGATCTGCACTACAGCTAAGAAGTGATGCTCAAAGTATGAATCAGAGCACCTGGGACAAACACCACAGCCACCCCCAGCAATAGTAAGATCCCAAGATGAAAGCCGACTTCCCATCAGGAAAGCCAACATGATAATTCTGTCCAGGAAGCTGAGCACTGCACAATCTTCCCCTGTGAAGCCAGCAAGCAATGCTCAAGGTGAGAATCAGAGCTCCCAAAATTGAACCACAGCCATTCTCAGTGACAATGAGGTCTCAAGCTCCTCCTTTGACAAAAATGGCCAAGTTCATCTCAATCCACAACTAAAGTTTACTTCAACACTATATTCAATTTTCCAGAATCCCTCCTCATTAACTTATTAAGTATTAAACTCAAAAGTGTTGAGGCCTAGAGTGCAGAGGACATAAATTAGTCTCAGGAATAGAAAGACAAAGATAACTAGATCATGTTGTGGAGGGGCTTGTGTGCTAGGGTGCAGTACAGGTGGCCAAAACTTAATTTCCATGAGCATGGGCTAGTCACCACAATATTCAGGCTATGAGTGTCATAGAACCTCAAAGAGACCAACTACGGGATTGGCTTCATAAATACATGATTTCCTTAAATGCATGATCCTTGAGTGAAGTCTTGCGTCAGTAATAGCATGATTATATATAGGAATACAAGACTCAAATGAAACTACAGATGGAGTAACAGTATGCTACTGTTAGATATGGCCCCAAACTACAACAGCAGAGTCAGTGAGTTGTGGGTTTGTCTTTATAGCTATAGAGTGAATAGGGTGAATATAGTGCCATATAGAAAAATGTACTTTTAAGTTAATCTTGTAGATAATGGTAGCCAAAGCTATTTTTGACCCAAAAAAATGTGATGTAATTGTCAGTTTTAGGAAAACAAGGCTCAGAGGGCCAGGGAGATAGCTCAGTAGAATAAGCGCTTGCCTGGCAAGCACAAGGGTCTGAGTTCAATCCACAGTTCTGCCAAAAAAAAAAAAAAAAAAAAAAAGGAAAAAAGGCTCAGGATACACGATGGAAGAGGTCTGTCAGTCTGGTTGAAATATCCCTTATGAAATAAATTAAAACTTTGGCTCACACATGTGCTAAAGAATTAACTAATGCACTGATAAGAAATGGAAAATGTGTGCTGCAGGATAAGGGAAGTCCAAAGCACATCAGAGAACAACAACGCTGAGGTTGAAAGCTGGGACTGAAACAAAGGGAGGAGCCCAGGGTAACCAGGGGATGCTTGCCTAGGTAACTGCGGGCTTGCTATTGAGATTCTGGAGTCTTTACATACAAAGATAGATGTGACTCCAGGAAAAAATGAATTAGACCATACGACAATTGAAATCTTTGCTTTCACAAATCATCTGTGTGTGTATATAGCCAGGGTCCATCTGATTTGGAGTGGAACTCAAAAAGAAGTCTCACCCTGGACCAGCTTGGGAGGCTTATAGGCCAGAAAGTAGTAGTTAGAGCAACAGAAATGCACAGAATCCCAGGGACGATGTGAGGGAGGAGTGAGCCAAGGACCTTGGGAAATCTATATACTGAAGTTTGTGCCAAATCTGAGAGCAAACTAAGAATCTTGAATCCAAGGGATAATAGGCAGATAAAAGGTGAGCAATGAACGACAGTGTTGCTTAAAGCAGAGACAAATCGATGCAAATTACACGCAGTGGCAGCTGTTTCATCTCCTTTGTGTGCTGGGAAGAGCACTGGAAATCTCACCCACACAGCCTTGCCAGAGGGACAGAAGAAGACTGCAAATAGCAGTACAGGGAATTTTGGAGGGTAAGAAAAACACATATTTGGTTCCTCTCAGAAAGATTTTAAAGAAAAGCTGAGAAACATGGCTGGGGAAAAACCATACATTTATACACACTAGATGGGTAAGGCAATGATCCTGGGAAACATCAGCTGGCTTTTGAAACTAGCAGTTAATTGGTAGGATTCTCACCCTGACTAACGATACATGCTGATACCTGCACTGAAGATGGCAATGTGTAACAGAAGGGTCACAGTAGGAATGCCTGTCATTCTGGTCTTCTAAATACGTAGTTCTTGTCATGGGATACCAAGTATTACTATACTGTCTTTCAAATAAAAGTTTGTGTTTTTTTTTTTAAATAAAGGGTAATAAATGAAAAATAATACATGGGGAAAAAAAATGTCACAGGACAGTCCTGCTACAATGCAGTATGTGGATAGATTTCTAAATTTCTGTGTTAAAAAATATGTAAGTGGTCATTCTTCATTTTTTAAATTGTTTTTTCTTCATATTCTGTAAGGACTTAAAGTTTAATATCTCAGTACTTGATGGGAAATACTTATTCCATGTTATGCCTATGATATCTGATATTTAGACAGATAGTGAGGGTAAACCGAACTGCATATGTTGCAGGGTAATAATTCGCTTCTCTTCTGAAGGGTTAACAACTAAGTTTGCAGATCAAAAATTGGAGAGAAGGAAGGGCTGCAAGATCAGCCAACATTTTGACCCTAGCCTTTCAAGGTCAGCGAAGACTCAGGACACAGGAGAACCAGTACTGTAATATCATGTAACTCAGTTGTGCCCCAAATTTTGGAGATTATGGAGCCACAGAGGAATGTGATCAGTGATGTATAATGTGTCTAAGGAGAGTCAAATGGAAAGAACACTTTCTCTCAGGCTTTTACAGAGAGCAAATTGGTCAAGCAATGCTTGTGAGTCATCCACATGGCTGACACTGACAAAGGACCTACAAAATGAGGTACAGGTCACTGAAGTACCCTTAGGGTTTATCTTGTAATCCTGTACCTTATTTTGTAGATCCTTTGTCTGTGTCATCCATGTGGAAGAGTCACGGCCAATGTTTGACCAGTTTGCTCTCCATGAGAGCCTGAGAGAAAGTTTTCTCTCCATTTGACTCTCCCCAGGCACACTATAGATAATTGATCACATTCTTCTGTGGCTCCATAATCTCCTTGTTCAGAAAATTTGGGACCCAACTGAGTTTCAAGGTGTTGCAGTACAGGTTCCCCTATGTCCTGAGTCTTCACTGACCTTGAAAGGCTAGGGCCAAAATGTTAGCTGGCCTTGCGGCTCTTCTATTTCTCCAATTTTGATCTGTGAACGTAGGTTAACCATCCAGAAGAAAAGCTGATTAGTACCCTGCAGCATATGCCATTCACTTTGCCTTATCTAATTCAATTGTTTTTAGTTGTTGTATATTTCTATTTGTACATCTTCTTTTTGCTTCTTATAGTAGGGAGACTATATGATATTTACACATGTGTGTCTGGTTTATTTCACTTATATGTTCAAGTGGCATCCACTTCAATATAAATGCTTCAAGCTTATCATTCTTAATAGCTGAGTAATACTCCATTATATAGAAATTCCACATCTTTTTCAACCATTCCTCATGTGATGGACATCTTGGTTGTTTCCAAGATTTTGCTATCACACATTGTGCTGCTATAAACATAGGTACACATATATCTCTATGATACAATGTATCCAAATCCTTTGGGAAAATTCCCAGTATGGGGATAGCTGGCTTGAATGGGATTTCTAGTCCTACTCTTTTGAGGAGTCTCCACACTGACCTCCACATTGCTTGCACCAGGCTACATTCCCACCAGCAGTGGAGAAGTGTTCCCCTTTCCCCACAACCTCTCCAACATTTGTTGTTGGTTGATTTCCTTATGATAGCCATTCTTTCTGGAGTGAGATAGTATCTCAGTGTTGTTTTTATTTGCATTTCATGAATTGCTAGCGATGCGGAGCATTTTTTCATATATTTATTTGTTTCTTTAATTTTGTCCTCTAAGAAGTGTATATTCATCTCAGATGAACTACATGTTTTGATATATAGGTCTTGATCTGTCTAGGTCTTAACCATCCAGCAGAAAAGTACAAAAATTAGGTATACAATGTGGGGGCCATAATAATAAGTTGAGCTGTAAATGGCTATGGTTGACAACTTGTTCAGATAACTCACTATTGTTGTGAAATGCTGGACTGAGTTGGATTGTGTTGTTGAGTTCAGGCACCTAAAGTAGTTGAATGACAATGGAGTGCCCATGTTTGACAGGTGTAGACAAAGGAAGGGGTATAGAAAGGAAGAATCATGATGTGTGTGTATGGACAGTACAGTTGGGATAGATACGCCGTGCTTCTGCATAATCCTCTGAGAGGCAAGATTTACACTAATGGTGGTTGGACAGGATATTATGTTGGCTTCTAGTACTATGGACAACCACTAGGAAAATAACAAGGTAGAAAGTATTAATTATTGAATCTTTGATGTAATTCAGATATAAAAATAAGATATGTAAAC
>PVKA01022224.1:0-37405 GCA_004027165.1 Ctenomys sociabilis
TCAAGCACCTAAGGTAGTTGAATGTCAACGGAGTGCCCACTTTTGACAGGTGTAGACAAAGGAAGGGTTGTAGAAAGAAAAAATCATCCTGTGTGTGTATAGACAGTACAGTTGGGTTAGATAATGCTGTGCTTCTACATAATTCTATGAGAGGCAAGATCTGCACTATTGGTGGTGGGACAGGATATTATGTCGGCTTGTAGTGCTATGGTCATCCACTAGGTAAATAATTATTGAATCTGTGATATAATTCAGCCACATAAATACCTGTAAATATAATATCATGTATGCACCTTGTAGAATACCAAAACATTATGAAAACAGTTTGAAATGTATTATTTCATCGACTCTGTATGGTTATGGTGTTTTGAAACTGTCTGATTGACATTTGTATTTCAATAAAATAAAAATAAATGTTAAAAAAAATAAATAAATTGCACACACAAAAAAAGTGAAGAATGGATAAAGGAGATGTATTTTTACACAATGTAGTGTTATTTAGGTAGAAGACAGGACAAATTTGAGTCTTTTCTTGGGAAATGGGAACAACTAGAAAACATAGTCTTAAGTGAAAGAAATGATACCCACATGTGCAAACATCATATTGTCTTCTCAGTGTGAGAACTGGAAAGAGAAAAGTGGAATGTGAGGGGTACAATAGATACTGGGAAAAGGACATGAACTTATTCCAAAGGTAAGAATTACTGATTTGAGGAGAAGTACAGGAAATAAGTAGGGGAAAGAGATTTATCTAGGTAAGTAAGCAGGGTGGTTTGGACACACGTACTGTACATTTCTGCTGGTCTTTGGATAGGAACAGATAATTCTTTGTTTTGCATCCTTTTTCAATTGTTTATACTTTTTTCTTGTTAATTTCTTATACATTTCTTTTCATCTAATTTTACATGCATATATCTGTAAAATGAATAACTGCTTGGAACACAACACTGTATTACAACAAACACTATGAAATTCATATTTGTTAAATGAAATTCTGTATACTTGTAATTTTTTTGTTTTACTTCTAAATTGTGCTCTCTTTAAAAAATAAAAAAAATTATTAAAAAAGAATTAAAAAAATCAACCTTACCTTCTACTTTCAAGAACCAGCAGGAATTGACAGTACTGTTATTTAAACTTTTTTGCATATATACCTAAATATATCATTTTGCTTCTTTTATTTGTCCCTGTATTATTTCTAATACTGTTTTTTTCTATTACTATTTTGTATTCCTTAAAAATGAATAGTTTAATTTTCAAATGCAGTAAAAAAGAAGTAATTTGTTTAAACATATCAATAAAGGTACAGAAATACTATGAAGATGTACTCAAGTGCTGGTGTTGTGCTGTTATGTACCAAATATGGTGAAGGGCCTGCGAGTCACACCTTTTCCTATCACACTGGGATCATGGAAAATATTATGAACAGTGAAAAATGGTATAACTCATTGTCCAGCTTTACTGCTGCTGTATACGACTTATGGGCGTAGGAAGAAACCAGTATATTGACCTTATGAATCAGTGTAGGTCAACAAAATATTTGTCATAAAGAAAACAGGGTGTAGAACAGTTAGATAGCTCAATGAACTAAGCACCTGCTTAGGAAAGCATAGGGACTGGGGTTCAAATCTCAGCATCATATGTTGTGTCAGTTCTTCCCCTGGTGAACTGAGCCAGATGAGACCGGGCATAGTGGTGCATGCTGGTGAACATTAGGGAACGGAGTAGTGTTGTAGTGTTTCTGTGGCTATGTCATCATGTAGAATGCTTCTGGCCAACTTCCAAGTAGAAAACTCAGTGATGCTGCTGATGAGAAAACAGAACTTGTTTTGGTATATTTTTTGGATGTAAATGGATAATAATTTGAAATGATCCTTGTGGAAGCAACTGTTGGTTCAGCAGCAAAACAAAACTCTGGTATCACAACAGAAGCATAGTTTATTCCTCCTGAGCTGTGGTTTGGAATTCCACTGTTCAGTTCTGTGTTAAACCAGAAAGTTTGTAGGAAAATCAGTATTCATGGCTTCGCAAAACAGAGTGTTCAAAACCTCCTACATTCCAGAAGAAACCTCTCTCCACAAATATTTAACTTTGTTCACCCATTCCAGGTAAGAAAATTGGAAAAATGCAAAAAAAGTTAAAAGGCATTAGAAATGATTCAGAATTTCATTAAAGATCATAATAGTTATTGTATAATGTTTATTGTATTACATAAGATCACCTTCAAATTTATTATTTATATTGTCATATTTAAGCATGAAAAATTGGTGTAAAAGATGTAAGGAATCAAAAAGGTGAAGAAGGAAAAAAGTTCAGCATTAATTGCTCGTTTCAATAGATCGGCAGACATCAGCAGAGCAATTATTCAAGCTATCCTGTATTTATACAGGATATTATAAGGGATGGTTTGCTACATTTCTTTTTCCCAACTCATGGGTTTTCTTTTTTATTCTGTCAATGATTTTTTTGCATGCAGAAACTTGAAAATGATGTGATTCTAGTTGTTGACTCGGATATATTTACTATGCAGCCTGGTTTTTGTTTATGAACTCTCCACTTAACCCTATGTCTTCAAGATTTCTATCTACATTTTGCTCCAGTAGATCTAGTGTTTATATATATATATATATATATATATATATATATATATACATTATTGTATAATGTTTATTGTATTACATAAGATCACCTTCAAATTTATTTTTTATATTGTCATATTTAAGCATGAAAAATTGGTCTAAAAGATGTAAGGAATCAAAAATTTTATATTTTATATATATATAAAATATAAAATTATATATATATATATGTATATATATAATTTATTCTTGCTTTACTTTGTCATTTTCCTCATTCCCATTGTTCCTTCTTTTTGAACAAATTCTTTCTCTTTCATGGTATCTATTATACCTTTCACTTTAAGGATCTAACCTAGTAAGAATAAAAGTTTTTTACATATGCTGATCTGATTTTACTTACAAGTGTTGTTTCTAGTTGCGGCTATTTATCAGCAAAAGCTTAAAGTTTACATTTTTTGTAGCTGAGCAATACTCCATTATACAACAATGTTGTATCTTTCTTATCCATTCTTCAGTTGATGAACACTTTATTTGTTTCCAAAATTTAGCTATGATAAACTGTGCTTCTATTAACATGGGTGCACATATATGGCTGTGGTGTAATCTTTCAAATTCTGGAAAAACACAAAACTTTGGAATAGCTGGAGTAAACGATACCTCTAATTCCATTTATTAAGGAATCTCCACAGTGCTTTCCACAGTAGTTGCAGCAGTATACACTCCCAACAACAGTTAAGTGTTTAATTATTGAATCTTTGATGTAATTCAGGTATAAAAAATCAGATACGCAAAGAGCTACACTCTATTTATTGATAAGAGACATACGGTATAATAATGTCTGTAAGTATAATATCATGTATGTACCTTCTATGATACCAAAACATTATGAAAACAGTTTGCAATGTATTAATTTATCAAATCCATCTTGTCAAGGTATCTTAAAACTGTCTCACTGATATTTGTACTTCAATAAAACAAAAAAAAATTCAGCATTTAACAAAATAAATAAATAAATAAATAAAGGATTCATTCAGTAAGAAGATAAAATATTATAAATGTCTGAGCACATAGAAATAGTTTTCCAATATGCAGAAATCAAATTTTTATCAAATTAAAATAAATAGGTAAATTAAAATTTTATTGCTAAGGTTCAACTTGCATTTAAACCTAACAAAAAAAGAAGCTGATGGAAACTCAGTAAGTTTGTGGAAGTGCTGAAAACATCATCAACCACTTAAATTAAATTAGCATAATATATAGTGTCCAACAGCATCCTCACATTTCTCTACATGATATATGGACCATTCACGCACAGGTCTGGACTCTGAACGTAACACAAGAAGGAGCAAATTCAGTGAGAGCTATACCAATACTCCTTGTTATTTGGTTATGAAAATATTTCAGTCTCTCACAAGAATTCTTTCTTGTAATTCATTTTCTTTTATTTCACTGTTTTGAGGCATGGCAGGGGAACAAATAAAACCTAAAGAAAAAATCAAAATAAAAGAAAACTGAGAAATTAAAAAAAGAAGTGTTGGTTTTCCCCTGGTATTCTTATTATTTCATTTCTCGATGATAGCCATTCATTATTGGGTGAGGTGGAATATGAGTGTTGTTTAAATTAGCATTTCTTGAATGACCGATAATGGTGAAAATTTAAAATATATTTATTTGCTATTTGTGTTTCTTCATCTGAGAAGTGTATTTTCTTCTCAGATGTTCATGTTTGATTGGTTCTTAGAATGAGGGGCCTAATTGTTTTTAAAGTTCTTTACATGTTCTAGATAGAAGTTCTTTGTCTAAGGGACACTTTGCTACATTTCTTTTTTCCAATTCATGTGTTTACTTTGTATTCTGTCAGTGATATTTTTTTACATGCAGAAATTTGAAAACGATGTTATTCTAGTTGTTGACTCAGATGTATTTACTATGCAGCCTGGTTTTTGTTTAGGAACTCTCCACTTAGCCCTATGTCTTCAAGATTTGTATGTACATTTTCCTCCAGTAGATCTAGTATTTCTATTTTAGTATTAAAATATTTGATTTATTTGGACTTTAGTTTGGTGCATGGTTGATTAAGAAAATCCTAATTTTAGTCTTCAGCACATGGAAAGTCAGCTTTTCTGCACTCTTTCATAAAGAAGCTATCTTATTTCCTCCGTGAGATTGATTTCTAGGTATATCATTTCTTGGGGTGTTACTATAGAAAACATGTTTCCCCTATTCTCTTTTGATGTGTTTATTGTTTCTTTATAGAAATGCTATTGATTTTTTTGATATCTATTTTTTTATTTTATTGAACTACAAATATCAGTTTTAAGATATCTTAACAGTAAGGATTCAATAAATTAATACATTGCAAACTGTTTTCATAATGTTTTGGTATCTTAGAAGATGCATACATGATACAGACATTCTTATCAGTAAATTGAGTGTAGCTGTTTATGTATCTTATTCTTTATACATGAATTATATCAAAGATTCAATAATTAATACTTTTTACCTTTTTATTTTCCTAGTGGTTGTCCATAGTACTACAAGCTGACATAATATCTTGTCCAACCAACATTAGGGCAAATCTTGCCTCTTATAGAATTATGTAGAAGCACGGCGTTATCTATCCCAACTGTACTGTCCATACACACACATCATGATTCTTCCTTTCTATACCCCTTCCTTTGTCTACACCTGTCAAAGATGGGCACTCTATGGTCATTCAACTAATTTAGGTGCTTGGACTCGACAACACAATCCAACAGAGTACAGCATTCCACAACAATAGTAAGTTATCCGAAGAAGTTGTCAACCATAGCCATTTACAACTCCACTTATTATTATGGCCCCGCGGTGCATACTTCATTTTTATACTTTTCTGCTGGATGGTTAAGACCTAGGTAGAGCAAGACTTATATACCAACACATGTACTTTACATTTCTTAGGAGGTCAGTGAAGTCCCCTCAAGGTTTGTCTTGTAGTCCTGTACCTTATTCAGTAGATCCTTTGTCTGTGTCATCCATGATAATAATGGCATTTGTTCTGTAAGTGTATAATGCCATGGTCATCTTGACAGAATTCCTTCTTTGTATAAATATTCATGAATAAAAACTGTCTCTATATATTGTGATAAGCTGCGAATAATACCTTACAAAAGTAGCTTAATGTCTATTTTAGGAAAAAGCACTAAAATCATCTTCCATGGAAAGTCATTTATTTCTCTAGTCTAAGTGAGCAAGGCCACTATAGCATTAGCCTATTTTGTGTAACAGTGTATATGACACATGTTAAATTTGTTAGGTGACAAAAGTTGCAACACAATCATCTTTTGAGGCAACAAGAAAATAAATAAGTAGATAAATATTTTAACTCAACACTAAGTATTGAGAAATCAGTAGTGTCAAGTTCACACATGAAGGGCAACAGTATGATAGGCAAGAGTCTATATTTGAAAAATGCCAATTTGTCATTGTATCTGGGCTGAAATATTAAGTGCTTCCTTTTTTACTCAAGAAAATAATATATAATCGCCATCAAGCTGCTATCATATTTCATTGTAAGGTGGAGTAAACTGCTCTATGTCACAAGGTACATATATCACATTTCTGTCCAACTGCAACTTTGTAAGATTTCATGTTTATAAGTTACAGTACACACTGACCAAGCTGTTCGTCTGTCACAGTTTTTGTGGAAAAATATCTACATTTGTCTTTATGGATGTCAAAATGTTATTCCATCATTTGTTATGAAAAAAAGATGCACATTCATAATGTGAAATTATTAGGACAATACTGTTATAAATAAACTATATATACTTCAAAAATATGTGAGTTTTAAAAATTTATTTATTTTAATGAAAAAATAAAGTAGCAATGAAAGTTTCAAACCACGTTAGTAGGACAGTTACAATAAATAATATATTGTGTTCGTAGTGGTTGTTCATGTGATTTACAATGTTTTGTAAAGTGCAAGAAATCCTAAGGGAAAAGGCCCGGGATGCGTGAGCACACACTTTGCGTTCCTGAACTGCACGTGGCACCTTCCAGTGTCTGAGGGCCTCCTGGTCCAGGCATGGGTTTAGGGACTGAAGGTGGGTCCAGGATGGTGAGTAGCAGAGGGGGTTGGGCGGTGGTGTGGTGTGGGGTCATGAGTTGCGGGGTGGTGTGGCTGCACGGCGGGGTGGGACGGGGTGGCCCAGGCACAGAGCCCATCTGGAGGCTCCAGACAGAAGGATGCGTTGGGCCTGGCTCTAAAGCATGGAGGGCGTTCTGTACGAGTGGACCAACTATCTTACTGGTTGGAAGCCTCGGTGGTTCGCTTTAGCTAATGGAATCCTATGCTACTATGATTCATACGTTGATGTTTGCAAAAGGGGCAAACAAAGTATAAAGTCTGAAATTAAAGCTCGTCCAGCAGAGAACACAAGAATGGAATTATTCACTATGGGAGAGTAGCATTTCCACGTCGAGGCAGTAAATGCAGCTGAAAGAGAGTGGTGGCTGGTTACTCTGAGAATCTCCAAGGCGTGTTTGACTGGTACTAGGACTATAAAAGAAAAAGAAATAAGTGAAACTAGTAAATTTCTGAAGACCAAAATATTCAACTTTCACCTCTACTGTGACTTCCTAATGCAGCAGGTTCCTATAAGTCAGGAATTTGTCCACCATGATGAGCAACATTCATCCCCTAGTGAAGAGAAAATGAATAAAGCCTGTTCCCTGCTCAGAGCCACATGTAATATGTTTGTCACAATGCTTGAGAAATGTCTGAAGATAATGAATGCCAAGTTTAAGCCTGAGACATTTCAACTTCTCCATTCGGATGCTTTGCTTTCTCCCATGTCACCTTCTCCTGTTCAGATATGGAACTTTCTGTCAGTCACCCTGGTTCTTGCAGTTCAGAGAGGAACAGCTACTCTACATAAGAACCAGTGTCTTCACTTCACTGTCTCTCCCAGCAATGTGCAATAACCTACTCAGATAGACTCTTGTACTGATATTGCCCTTGAAGACCCAGATAGACCCGTTCACTATTTAAGAAACACACTTAATAGAGATTTGGCATCAGCATCCATTCCTGAATAGAGCAGACTTATGTCCAAAAATAAGTCTGAAATGGAAGAGCCTCTTCTATCCTTCTCTCCCTGAGGAAACTAAAGCATCCAACTTTCTGTAAGTATTGCTATGCAAAAGCTGCTATAATTAAACATGCTATAGAAAGTAGTTTTTTCCCCTTACCCATAATTTCTTGCATTTTACAGAATATTGTAGAACAGACAAGAATACATATACTTTTGAAGTGTATTTGTATCTTTAAGTAGCTTATTTGCAAGAGTATTTTCCTAATAACTTCACAGTATCATTGTTCATCTTTTCTTAAAAAAATGATGGAATAGCATTTTGATATCCACAAAGAGAAATGTAGATATTTTTCTAAAAACTGTGAGGGACTAACAGCTTGGTCAGTGTGTATTGTAGCTTATAAACATGAAATCTTACAAGGTTTCAGTTTGACGGAAATGTGTTATACATAACTTGTGCCATGGACCAAAGGGTCAACTTACTCCAGGTTACAGTGAATTAGGATTGCAACTTGATAGTGATTGTATTATATTCCCTTGAGCAAAAATGAAGCACTTAATATTCTAAATATTTTAGCCCAATCACAATGATAAACTGAACATTTTTCAAAGATGTAGACTCTTTTGTCCTTCATATGTGTTTGACACTACTGATTTGTCAATACTAAGCGTTGAGTTAAAATATATATCTGCTTAAATATTTTGTTATCTCAAAAAATGATTGCGTTGGAACTTTTGTTACCTAAGAAATTTAATATGTGTTATTTAAACTGTTCAACAAAAGGGGGTAAAGCTATAGTGAACTAAGTTCATTAAATGATAGAAACAAATGAGTTTCAGTGGAAGATGTTAGTGCTTTCCTAAAATAGATATTAAACTGCTATTGTGAGTTATTGTTTGCAGCTCTTCAGAGTATCTAGTGATAGCTTTTATTTATGATTATTTATACAAAGAAGGAATTCTGTGAAGATGAGTATTATAAATCACTTGACAATGACATTATATACTTAAAGAAAAAGTAATATTTTGGATATTGCCTGTCTAATCTATTGTGAGTGTTTAGCTTATAATTTGTTTTTAAAAATTCACTTTGACATGATGGTTTTGTCAAAGGTTTTGAATGAACAACACTTTAAAAGAAACTGGTTTTGTGTTTTTATGTTAATGACGTGTTTAAGAAATATTTGGTTTTTGCATTCAAAAAAAAAAAAAAAAGAAAGAAAGAAAACATGATGCTGTATCCTGAATGCAACAGAGTGCACCTTCATACTCAATGGGGTTCCCTAAACAAGTGTGAGTTCAGCTAGATGCAATGTAAAGAACTATTTTGTATCACAGTGCTATCCCCATGGTCCATGCTTAAAAGATACTTCCTTTTTTCCTCAGAAAATCTGGTGCGCCACAGGTGAGGCCAATCTTATGGCTGCTCATAGAAGTACCCAGTAGTGCTCATTATCCAGGGCAGAAACTGAGAGACCTTTATAAAGAATGTTGTGCATTTTCCATTATTTCTACCATAGAAGAAAATGCCTTTCATTGTTTTGTTACACCCAATGGGGCCCCCACATTTTTCCTACAAATGGAAAAGGAAAAGTCTTAGCTTCCTCCAGGTGGTGTACTGGCAACCCCATAGTGGATATCCTCTGTTAGGGACTGTGAGTGAGGATCAGAGCAGGGAAGGCCTGGTGACCTCCTGTGACCAGGGATTCTAGCCTGACTCCAACTTTATTTTCTAGTTTTAACTAATCTTAACCTTTTCACAAAGGCCACAGATTTAATCCATTGATGACACCACACACAGTACCGCAACATTTCTCTCAATTTCTACTCCTGTTCAGCCAGGGCATGGAGTACACAGTGCATGGCTTTGAACCCAGGTTTCCAAGTCTGGACCCAGGTCTAGGAGACAGTGTAAGGGATTGTACCTAGCATAATAGCCTATTCATCTTATAAGCAGGAGATACTGAGGCAGAAATTAGTTTAATTTGAGTCCTCCCTGAAGTATTTACATAGAAAATATTTTGGCCAGTCCACTTTCTGTTTTTTACTTGCCTAAATTACATCATCCCTCACTCCTTTCCCTGCCCTGTGAAAACTTATTAAACATGTAGGAGATAAGGAGGACACAAGGTCATCCACTAGGAAAATAATTATTGAATTTTTGATATAACTCAGATATAAAAATAAGATAAGTAAACAGCTACACTCTTAATTTACTGATAAGAGACATCTGTTATAATAATGTCTGTAAGAGTATCATGTATGCACCTTGTACGATACCAAAACAGTATGAAAATAGTTTGCAATGTATTAATTTATCGAATCTGTCTTGTTAAGGTGTCTTAAAACCATCTGATTCATATTTGTACTTCAATAAAATAAAAAAATAAAAAATAATAATAAAAAAGCCACAGAGATAACAGCTAAGATCCATGCACTTCATGGTAGTTATGTTAGTTATTCATGCACTATGTCAGTTACACTGCAATAAAATGTGTAAACAATACTTTAAATAAATATTTATTTAGTTAAGAAGATAAAAAAAAAAAAGGGCAATAAGAGCCAGACCATTTGCCCATGTTAGCCATAAATCTTTCTGCCCAAGGTCTCATTGCTATGCAATATAATGGGCAACACATTCATGCCATAATCTCTACCCATAGGATATAGGGGACACTGCACTCCTGCCTGATAGCCATAGCAACAGAAACTGTGGAAGCTGGTAGGGAATGAAGAACTGGGTCTTTTGTGTTTTCCCAGATAGGAAGGGTGAGCACATTGGTTACTGGCTAAATTAATACATGTTCTGTAATTTCTATAATTTTATCTCCCATGTATAATATATCTAATACCAGCCATTACATTTGGGGACTCATCAAGGATCCTTATGGGCAAGATGCTAGTGCCAAAAGGCATGCCTGTGTTCAGTGCCTGTCAGCAGCTTCTGAGTAGTTTTGATGCTGCAAGCTAATTTCAGCTAATTGTCCTGAAGTGACTAAATGAACAGCATGTCATGTCATGGAAAGGAAAGGAAAGGAAAGACAGAGCCTACTCTCCAGCCTAGGTAAGTTTTGACTGGCTTTAGCTCTTTTCTTGAGTATGGTTGAGTGTGCGTCCTAACTTCCAGATATTGAAGATTGTATCAATCTATCTCTAAGTATTCAGGAGACATTATTGACACAGTTTCTCTCTCTAACTGGGAGAGTTTGTTTTCTCACAGGTAAGAATTGCTGGACATGTTTTCTCTTGGGTTGACCAAGAGGCTGTGGGAGGTTTGATTTTCTCACAGGTAAGTATTCCTAAATTTGTTCTCTCTGGAGCCAAGGGCATGAGAAGTTTTTTTCAGGGGATATCTCTGCATTTTGTTTGGTTTGAAATCCAGCAGAGAGCTTACATTAGTGAGAAAAGATGATGGAGAAAAAAGAAAAGGAAATGAATTTCTTTCCTGGGATGTGGTTTTCCATTTGTTTGCCTGTCTGAATTATTTTCCCGTGTCTTTCCTAATGCACTTGCAGTCCCCTAAAACTTTTGTGCTGTCAGATTACAGTTAAATCAGTTATCTGGGGCATGGAGTTCTAAATGTCTTGCTTTTCTATCCCAACTGTACTGTCTATACACACACATCATGATTTTTTCTTTCTACACCCCTTCCTTTGTCTACACCTGTCAAAAGTGGGCACTCCATTGACATTCAACTAACTTAGGTGCTTGAACTCGACAACCCAATCCAACACCGTCCAGCATTCTACAACCATAGTGAGTTACTCAAAGAAATTGTCGACCATAGCCATTTACAGCTCAACTTAATATTATGGCCTCACAATGTACAGTTGGGATAGATAACGCTGTGCTTCTACATAATTCTATGAGAGGCAAGATCTGCACTAATGGTGGTTGGACAGGATATTATGTCGGCTTCTAGTACTACGGTCATCCACTAGGTAAATAATTATTGAATCTTTGATATAATTCAGCTATAAAAAACCTGTAAATATAATATCATGTATGCACCTTGTACAATACCAAAATGTTATGAAAACAGTTTGCAATGTATTAATTCATCGACTCTGCATGGTTATGGTGTTTTGAAACTGTCTGAGTGATATTTGTACTTCAATAAAATGAAAGGAAAAAAAAATAAAATAAAAAAATATTTACTT
The DNA here is from genome assembly GCA_004027165.1 of Ctenomys sociabilis. Taxonomy (NCBI): domain Eukaryota; kingdom Metazoa; phylum Chordata; class Mammalia; order Rodentia; family Ctenomyidae; genus Ctenomys; species Ctenomys sociabilis. The sequence continues at coordinate 11,815 of PVKA01022224.1, forward strand.
CACAACCTTAAAGCTTATAAAATTTCAGGAATATTAGTTATACTAGCTAAAAAAAGAAATGTCTTGCTTTTATCCTTTGTGCCATTTGGAAGTGTTTATATAAAAGCCAAGAAAAATCCAGATCCTGCTGCTTCAATTTGTTATTGTTACTCAAAATTATGTTATCCTTACATTTTGTTTTCTCTCTCCTTCCCCTCTGCCCACTGTTTAGCTGATAGCAGGGTAACAACAGACCTCAAAGTTCACTCGCTCAGCTCAGGGACCCTTATCTGGCCTGCTCTTTCTGGTGGTGCTTGCTGTTCACCTCTCCCTGTTCCCCACAACCTCCGTGGCAGATAGTCACAGGCTGCTGTGAGTCGCCTCCTCCAGTCTGTGCTTCCTGAGTATCCACTACAATCTGGAAAGCTAAACCAAGTCTGCAGGAATGTTACTGCTTTATAGCAGCGAGAATACAGAATAGAAATATATAGGAAAATAGTAATGCGGGCAGCCTATGAGGAAGACAATTACAGATGAAAGGGATATTTCAAGAGAAAACATGAAAAGCATTTTTTTTCTCAAATCGAATTAGAAGAACAGATTCAACAATTAATACATTGTTTGTTGTTTTTGTAGTGGTTATTTGTCATTCAAGGTGCAGACATGATATTCCATTTATAAACAATATTAGAGCAGATGCCACTATTCATTGAATTAAGGAAATGTAGCTGTATACCTATCTTTTTTTTTTTAAAGCTGAATTATACTGCAGCTTCAATAATTAATACTTTTTACATTGTTATCTTCCTAATGGTTATCCATAGTACAAGAAGCAGACAGGATATTCTGTCCAAACACTATTAGTGCAAATCTTTCTTCTCATAGGATTACGTGAAAGTACTGCACATTTATCTTAACTGCACTGTATATAAAAATACAGAATGGTCCTTCCATTGCATCGCCTTTTTTGTTTAGTCCTGTTAGAGATGAGTATTATATTATCACTCAATTACTATAGGTGCTTGAATTCATTGAAATAATCCAACACAGTCAAGCAGACCACAATAGTAGTGGGTTATCTGAAGAAGTTGTTGGCTAGAGTTATTTACAACCTTAGCATATTACTATGGCTTTATTTTATATACCACTTTTTATATTTTTCTGCTGGATGGCTATTACTGAGATAAAGCAAGACATATATAAGAAAAAATGTAACTTTTGTATCTGATGAGGTCAGTCAAGTCCCCTCAGGGTTTCTCCTGTAACCCTGTACCTCACTTTGTAGATCCTTTGTCAGTGTCAGCCATGTGGATAGGTCATGGCCCTTGCTTGACCAGTTTGCTCTCTGTGAAAGCTTGAGAGAAAGTTTTCTCTCCATTGACTCTCCTTAGGCAAACTATAGATCATTGATCTCCTTAGTCTGTGGCTCCATAATCTTCTATATTAGAAAATTTGTGGCACTACTGAGTTCCATGATGTTACAGTACAGGTTCTCCTATGTCCTGAGTCTTCACTGACTTGAAAGACTAGGGCAAAAATGTTGCAGGCCTTGCATTTCTCCAATTTTTGAACTTCTAACTTAGGATGTTAACCATCCAGAAGAGAAGCTGATTATTACCCTGCAACATATACAGTTCAGTTTACACTATCTGTCTAAATTCCTTTTACTTGTTGTTATACCTTTCTATTACATTTCTCCTTTTTATTTCTTACACCAGGGAGACTATACGATATTTGCACATGTGTGTCTGGTTTATTTCACTTTTGAGTATATATTCAAGAGGCATCCACTTAAATATAAATGCTTCAAATTGATCATTCTTTATAGCTGAATAATACTCGATTGTATAAAAATATGACATCTTTTTTAACCATTCCTCATGTGATGGGTATCTTGGTTGCTTCCAAGATTTGGCTGTCACAAATTTTGCCACTATAAACAAAGGTACACATATATCACTATGATATGATATTTTCAGTTCCTCTGAAAAATTCCCAGTAGGTGGATATCCAGCTTGAATGTAATTTTCAGTCCTAGTTTTGTGAGGAGTCTCCAAACTGATCTCCACAATGGTTGCACCAGTCTACATTCCCCCTAGCAGTGAAGAACTATTCCCTTTTATACACATCCTGTCCAACATTTGTTGTTGGCTGATTTCTTTATGATAGCCATTCTTTCTGGAGTGAGACGGTATTTCAGTGTTGTTTTAACTTGCATGTCATGGATGACTAGTGATGTGGTGTCGCGCGCAACCTCGCCAGCAAGGAAGACGCGACACCCAGCTCTTCTTTCCGCGGTTTATTCAGGATCCCTATACAGTCTTATTCTGCTTGCCTGCCTGCCCGCTTCTCGCCTCCTTGCTTTTTTGCTAGCCTTTTGCCTCCTCCCCCTTCCCCGAGAGGAAGCCCGCTCATGGCTTTAAACCAGTGGGCGTCCAACCCCGGAGTGCCACGTGGGCACAGCCGATAGGTCCAGGTAGATGGAAGCAACGCCTTAGTCTTAGCCTTAGCCAAATGAGAAGTTGTTTGCTACGGAGAGCACTCACCCCCAGGTGGGGGTGGAAGGCGGAAGCCAGCGCCATCTTTAAGGTGCGGCTGTGCGCAGCTCTCTACAATGTGGAGCATTTTTTCATATATTTATTCGCTTCTTTAATTTCATCCTCTGAGAAGTGTGTATTCATCTCAGATGCCCACTTTTGGATTGGGTCTTTAAATTTGTGGGTTGTGATGTGTCTTAGTACTTTATAAATTCTAGAGAGCAGAGCTTTTTCTGAGTGCTCATTAGTTAAGATTTTTTTCAAAATTTGTGGGTTTTCTTCTCACTTTGTTGATAATTTCTTTTGGCGGGCAAAAACTTCTCAAGAGTTGGTCCCAGTTGTTAATTCTTTCAAGTGTTTCCAGTGAGAATATGTGTTTGTTCATGAACACTTTGTCTACCTCTATGTCTTCAAGAGTTTCTCCTACCTTCCCTTCCAGGAGATTGTTTCTGTTTTAATGTATAGATCTCTAATCCATTTTGACTTTAGCTTAGTGCATGGTGATAAATCTGTATTGTGTTTTAGTTTTCGACATATAAAAAGCGAGTTTTTCCAAAACCATTTTTTGAAGAGGCTATGTCTCTTCCAGTATGCATCTTTGGCCCCTTGGTTGAAGATCAAGTGGCTGAGTGTGTTCGTAGAGGTCTCTGCATCTTGTAATCTATTCCATTGTTCCTTAGGTGTATTTTGTTTACAATGCCATGTTGATTTTATCACAGTAGTTTGTAGTATAATTTCAAGTCAGGAATTCAATGCCTTCTGCCTCGTCTTTGTTGGCCAGGATTGCCTTTGCTATTTTAGGTCTTTATTGATTCCAAATAACTTTTAGGAATGATTTCTCTACATCTGGGAGGTATATTAGTGGCAAGCTGAGAGGGATCTCATTAAATCTGTTCAACAATTTTGGGAGTATGGCCATCTTCACGATGTTGGTACTTCCTATTCAGGAGCACGGAGTATCTTTCCATTTTCTGAAATCCTCTATAATCACTTTTCTTAGGGTACAGTAATTTTCCATGAAAATATCTTTGACTTCTTTGGTTAAGTGAGTTCCAAGGTATTTCGTTTTCCACAGTGCTATTGCAAAAGGCATTGTTTGTATAGTTTCCCTATCAGTATGTTTGTTATGTGTATACAGGAATGCTATTGACTTCTGAGTATTGAGTCTGTATTCTGCTATGCTACTAAATTTGTGTATCAATTCTAACAGCTTCTTTTTGGAGAGTTTTTGGCTCTTCCAAGTAAAGAATCATGTCATCTGCAAATAGTGATAATTTAAGGTTTTCTTTACCTATTCTCATTCCTTTTATTTGCCTCTGTTGCCTAATGGCTGTAGTTAATTTTTTCACAACTATATTGAATAGGAGGGGTGATAGAGGGCATCCTTGTCTTATACCTTATCTAAGAGTAAAAATTTTCAGTTTTTTCCCATTCAGAATTATATTAGCTGAGGGTTGTCATAGATGGGTTTTATCCAATTGAAATAGAGGCCTTTTATTGCAATTTTCAGTAGGACTTTGAACATGAATGAGTGCTAGACTTTGTCAGAACCTTTATCTGCATCAATTGAGATGATTATGTGGTTTTTAGACTTCAGTCTATTAATATAGTGTATTGCATTTATAGGTTTTCAAACATTGAATCATCCTTGCATCCCTGGGATGAATCCTACCTGGTCATAGTGTACGATCTTCTTGATGATTTGCTGTGTTCTATTTGTTAAGATTTTATTGAGGATTTTTTTCCTCTATGTTCATGAGGGAGATTGGCTGGTGGTTCTCTTTTTTAGTTGTGTCTTTCCCTAATTTTAGAATCAGTATAATACTTGCCTCCAGAAAAATTTTGGGAGGACTGCTTCTTTTTCAATTTCATTGAAGAGCTTGAGGAGTGTAGGGATTGTATCTTCTACAAATTTCTTATAGAATTCAGTTCAGAATGCATGAGGACCCGGACTTTTCTTTGTTGGAAGTGTTTTTATTACATTTCATATTTCATTGTCTCTTATTGGGTTATTGAAAGTTGTTACATCTTCTTGATTCAGTGTTGGAAATTTGTTCCTTTCATGGAATTTGCCCATTTCTTCTGTTTTATCCATTCTGTGAGCATAAACATTCTTGAAGTAGCTATTGATAATGTTCTGAATTTCCACTGGGTTCTGGTGATTTTACCCTTTTTATTCCTTAGTGCTTGTATTTGAATTTTTTTCATTCCTCTTTTTGATGAGGTTAGATAGGAGCTTATTGATTTCATTTAGTCTTTCAAGGAACCAGCTTTTTGGTTAGTTGATTCTTTGAATTGTTTTCTTCATTTCAATTGAATTAATTTCTGCTCTAATCTTCATCATTTCTTCCCATCTTTGGGCTCTCTGTTTGGCTTTTTGTTCCTTTTCTAGATGTCAGCAGTGCAGCATTAGGGTGTTTATTTGTTTCCGTTCTATTTTCTTAATGTGTGAGTTCATAGCTATGATTTTTCCTCTGAGAACTGCTTTCATCTTATCACATGAATTCCTGTAAGTTGTGGTTGAAGTTTCATTGAATTGTGGATATTGTTGAATTGCTTGCTTAATTTCATCTGTGACCCATTTATTGCTGAGTAAGGTGTTGTTTAATTTGCATGTATTTAGCAGGTTTTTCTGGTTTCCTTTTTATTTGTTTCCAGTTTCATTGCACTGTTGTCAGATAATATGCATGGGATAATTCCTGTTTTCTTGCATATACTTAAGCATGAAAGTAAGCATAGACTAGTATGTGGTGTATTTTAGAAAATGACTCAGGGGTAGCTGAAAAACATGTGCATGCAGCTGTGTTTGGGTGGAACACTTTGTATATGTCCACCAGGCACATTTGTTGCAAACTCTCTTTCAATTTTGCTGCTTTGCTAATTTTTTGGCTGGTTGACCTATCTTTTTGAGATCAGGGGTGTTAAGGTCTCCTATTTGATTTGTGGTATTGAATATTAGATTTTCCTTTTCCATAAAGATTTGTCTTATATAGTTGGGTGCTCTTTTGTTTGGTGCATAGATATTTAGAAGTGTTACCTCTTCCTCTTGAATTTTTCCGCTAACCTGTATATGGTGACCTTCCTTATTTCATTTTGTCCTTCTTCCTTTGAAGTTGAGATGCGCTAAGTACAGAATTGTTACCCCTCCTTTTCTCTGAGGTCCTGGGGCATGTAGCATTGATTTTCATCCTTTGACTTTAAGCCTATGAATGTCTTTTTGAGTTAAGTGTGTTTCTTGTGTACAGCATATTGTTGGGTTTTGTTTCCTAATCTGCTGTGCCAGTCTGTTTCTCTTAATTGGTGAATTGAGTCCATTTACATTGATGTTTATAATTGAAATGTGTTGACTTACAATTGACATGCTATTTACCTGCTGTTGTTTACTCGTTTTTGTCCTGTATTTAATTGTTTGCTATAATTACTGGATTCCTTCTGTTCCTGTTCGTTGAGTTATGGTCATTGTGGTCCCTCTCTAGAACATCTTTTGGTAGGGATGGCTGTCCCTCTCCAGAACATCTGTGTAGGGATGGCTTTGCCATCATGAAATTCTTTAGTTGTTCTTTGTCATGGAAATATTTCACCTCTCCATCAATCTTGAAAGAGACTTTTGCAGGGTATAGTTGTCTGGGCTCTAATTTGTTTTCATAGAGGACTTGAAGTACTGTGCTCCTTGCTCTCTTTGCCTTCATGGTTTGTGAAGATAAGTCAGGTGTAATTCTGATTGGTTTTCCTTTGAATGTGATGTACTTCGTTCCTCCAGTGGCTTCCAGTATATTATTCTTGTGTTGGATTTCTGGGATCTTGACTATTATATGTCTCGGTATGTTTTTAGTTGGGTTGAAGTTATTTGGCATTCTATATGCTTCGGTTACCTGAATGTTAGATTGTTTTCTCATATTTCGGAAGATTTCTGCTATTACTTCTGTCCATATTCTTTTTATATCATTTGTATTGAGTCCTTTTTTGTCATTGATGCCTATTAGTCTCACATTGTTCATCTCAGCTTCGTCTTTCAGATGATTAATTGTTTTTTCCTGCATCCTAGTTGTTTTTAAGAGATCTTTTCATACCATTTCACTGCTGCACCAGCATCTTCAAGATCTGAAACTCTTTCTTCGCTTTCAATCAAACATTAGAATTTTGATTGAGATTTTAAGTTGTTCTATATATCTTTGACTATGCTTCATGTGATGTATTTATTTCCTATATTGCTCATTCAGGTAATCTGTCATATTTCTAATCTCTATTTTTTTTAATCAACATCTTCTCTTGAGGTAGCTATTAATTCTTTTACTGCAGAACTTTTTCCAAATTGGGTTTCCTCCATATATGTCCATGTTTGATTCTTTATTTCAAATGGTATGTTTTTAAATTTTTCATAAATTATTTCTATTTTGCGGTTCTCTTTACCTTCCTGCTGTTGTTTCTTTGCTTGCAACAGTGTTAGTTCATACTTTTACCCCCTCCCCCCCAAAAAAAATACAAAATTCATACTTTTCAGCTGAATTAGTGTTCTCTGCACTTGCTCTGGTTGGGCATTGGGTTTCCCCCATACGATTCTGCATTTGATTCTTTACTTCAGCTGTTATGTATTCAGAATTTTTTTTATTTCAGGCATTAATTCTGGTGTGAGTTTCTCCATACATTTATGCTGTTGTTCATTTTATTCCTACCCTGTTAATTCATTCATTTCAGCTGAACTAGTGTCCTCTACATGTGTCATGGGTGAGCTTGAGGCCTGAGATTGCAATTTGCTCCTTGTCTTTGTCATTTTGTAGACCTCTGACCTCTGACCTTTGGTGTAATGCTTTGGTGCAGTTATAACGGTAGCATGTAATAAGATATGGGTGCAGATCTATTCATTTTGAGTTTGGCTAGTTATGCCTGGCCTGGATTTATCTGTTGTGTTTTGCTACTTTTTGCGGCAGCCATTGTGGCACAAATTTGAGCCTGTGATTCCCCTCTGTTGTGCCCCTGGCCGATGCAGCACTAGGGAGCACTGAAGCTCTCCCAGACACTTACAGGGCTGTGCTGGGCTGAATTAGGGGCCAGAAAAGTCACAAAAATTCTCAGTCAGCAGCTTTGTGGGACACAGCCTCCGGGGAATTGTAGTGTCATGGTGGCACAGTAGATAATCTTACTCACGTGGGTGCCTCAGTTTGTGCTCTGGGTCCCTGGAAAGCTTCGTGAGAGGGAAAAAGAAAGCGTTTTTGGTGGAATCAGAAGAAGTTTAATGATAGTGCTTATAAAGGAATATAAACAAAAATCAGATAGTTGAGGTTAATGGTCTTTGCCTGAGTCTTAGCCTTTGTGTATTAACTGCAAGTGTAAAGGAAAACGCCTGCCAGACTTTTAATTCTGATACAACTGTGCCAACAGTTTCAATACTAATAAGAACATTGATGAGACATACATCGCAAACTAATTTGAGGAAATACCCAAGAGCCTTAAGGATTACCAACTTAGACAATTTTCCCTCAACAAAAGGTTGTGGATATTAAAATACTGAAATCTATCAACTATAAATATCATGAGCTTACATTTTTCAAATTCTTCTTATAAGAGATCTCTGATAATTGACATACAGAAGTTGTGATTAGTTTCTTATAATTACATACTTTAAAAAGGTCATCATAATTTAACCTGGCCAAAAATATATATTTGAGTGGACTGCAGTTTTGGAAAATGTTGATTTTTTGTGTTGTGCATATTTGTTTGTGGATTTACACGCTTCTGGTAAACAGCTGTTCTGTTTTTATTTGAGCTTTAATATATGGACGTTAATGCATGATTTCTCATGAGTTTCCAGTTGGTCTAGTTGATATCAAAATTGATTTATAATTGAACAAAAATCATTAAAATTGGGAGTCATTTTTGGACAATACTCTTGATTGTTTGATAGAAGAGTGACAAACTTTTTTCATCAAAGGAGAGCCACAATAAAGTCCCTAAAAGTCACCCCAAATAATTTGGTAATTGGTTAAATATAAGTTCTCCACAAAATTAAAATAAGCTTTTTACATAAAAGATGTTTTGATATGTTAAATATGCATTTATGCATTCCAAATATACAGTATTCTATAATGTGTATTTTCTTTTATAATTAAACATGTCTTTCTCTTATGCTTTAGATATTTAAAATAAGGGGTTCATTTCAAGTCAACGTGATCATATCAATCAGATAATTTTCTAACAAAAACTTGTGTGATATGATCCAGTGTCACGCGCACCCTCGCCAGCAAGGAAGACACGACCACTGGTTGTTCTCTCTGCAGTTTATTCAGCCTTTAACAATGTTCTTCCTTAGGTAGTGGCCCAGAAGGGAAGCCCGCTCATAGCTAAATACCTTCAGGCATCCAATCCCGAAGCGCCACGTGAGCATTGTCTATAGGTCCAGGTACGCGGAAGCAAGCCACTGTCCTGTCTCGTTGCCTAATATGGAGTTGTTATCCACAGAGAGCTCTCACCCCCAAGGGGGTGGAAGGCGGAAACCGGCGCCATCTTTAAGGCGTGGTTGCACGCAGCTCTCTACAATCCAGACTGTTATGGTACACTGCTATATACAACTACTGATGTCAAATGTTCTCTGTTGATAAGAAATAACAGTTCTCTCATCAAACTTTATATTTTAAGGTGCTTAAATCTGGTCTCACCTAACTGGATCTGGTATAGTTTGATAGATCTAAAGACACATTCTTGGGTTGGGGAGATAACTCATTAGAATAAGCCTTTGCCTGTCAAGTGTAAGGTCCTGAGTTTAATCCCTGGTACCACAAAAAATGAAGTAAAAACAATAAAGGTACATTCTTTTGTATTCCCGTGTCAGTTGCTTCCCAGGAATTGTTTGCTTTCAAATAAGGAAATCCTGAGGGTTGACACAAGTGCCAGTTGCTGCAGACATCACTTCCTAAGAATTTAAAATTCACTTACTGTTTTTGAAAAGCTTTATCAAAGAATTTGTTGCATTTTAGTAAAAAGAATCTTAATTTTTCTCTCTTAGAATACGTAGATGAGATTTTGCTAGCTACAGAGACCTAGGACTGGTGTGAAGAGGAGTCAAAGAAGCTACTAGATTTGTTGCAAGATAATGTGTACTGCATTTCTAAGAGGAAGGCTCAGATATGTGTTCAAACTGTAAAATTCCTTGAGTAAACCTTGTGGACCTCCCATACCCAAGCTATTCAAGAATAGAAGAGCTGGAGACCCAAAAGGAGTTATAAGAGTTCATGGGAACAGTGGATTACTGTCATTTGTGGGTGGTAAATTTTGTCTTCATTGCTAAACCCTTGTATAAAGATGCCCCAAAAGAAAATAACATTCCCTTGAATTGGAATTCAGAATGGTCAAAAACATTTGAGGATTTATACAAGGAGATTTTGAGGGCTCCAACTCTGGCCCTATCACATATCAATAAGCCCTTTACACTGTTTGTTCATGAGAAAGGAGTTGCAAGGGGAATCTTCACTCAGATCTTAGGGCCATGGATGTGTCCATAGCCTACCTGTCCAAAACACTGGATTATGTTGTAGCCTGTTGGCCATTGTGCTAGTGGACTAATGCAGCAGTTGCTGTATTGATAAATAAGCCTGACAAATCAACCCTGGGTAAAAACTTCAGCATGTTCATGGCACATGTAGTGGATATGCTATTCTGAGACCCTGATAGAAGAAGGGTTCTGGTACTAGGCTGACCCAGTACCAGGCAACCCTCCTTGAAGATTTACATCTAACTCTTAAGATAAAAGTAGCCCTGCCTCCCTCTTTCCAATGCCATTGGGATGACCATTAAGCACTGAGGCTACTTATTTGGAAACACTTGATTTGTGGGGCACTCTTGGAGACCCAAACTTTGTCATATTTGCAGATGGAAACAGTATGGTAATAGATGGGGTAAAGAGGGCAGGAAGAGTGGTTGTGACTGTGAAAAGGATAGTGTGGTCAGTACACTGCTGTGAGGAAGTGCAGCCCAAAAAATCAAACTGATGACATTTACTTGGGCTTTGGAGTTGGGAAAGGGCAAGAGACTGAATGTCTTTTTGGGCTCCAAGTATGTGTTTGTCACTTTACATATGCATGGTGACATCTAGCAGTAAAGCCTCCTCAATTCAGGAGGAAAAGCCATAAAAAACTCCCAGGAGAGATCAAACTTGTTACATATTATGTTTTCTCTTCAAATTGCATAAATTATTTGCATTTTAAACTTGTAATAGGCAGTATGGTTGTTGTCCATATATGTAAATTATGGAACCTAGAGTATGGAAAGGAAAAGCTGATGCAGCAAAGCATTCATTCTCTGTATGGATTGATTGCCTACTCGGTTCAAAAGTGCGCAATCAATCCATACACACATGCACATGGAGGTAAAAATCTGACCTGGTTGAATTCCAGCATGGAAGACAGTTGTGGTAAAGAATGAGAGCCATATTCCCCACATTGGAATTGTGAGACAATCAGGCTTAACAGAGGGGTTTTCAAAAGAAATTCTCAGAGAGATATGAATCTCCTAACCAGTTGGTGGACACAAAATGATGCACCTAATCAGTCGTACTAGAAAAACATGTTGGTTGTTGCACTGAACACTCAGATGGGTTTTTCATAGAGATTCGGATTGTTAAAAAATGTTGATGATCTACTTTGGACCACCAGACTCAGGTAAGAAATGTGCATGCACCTTGGTACAGTCCCAGGATATGATCTAGGAATACTGCTCGAGTTCAACAAGGTAGAGACAATCCTTTGAAAGTTTGTTGTTTCTAAACCTAGGCACGTTGCATGAGTGAGAACTCTTTCTCACCCTCAGGACCACTCCAAATCCCCCTAAGACTGTCGAGTGAGTGAGAACTTCTGCTGCACATTTGGGACACACCAGATTGATTCCAAGCCCAGGGCCAGTGAGTGTGTGGAAGATATTCTGGATCCCATCTGCCAGTGGGACCTTTGGACCAAACCCAGGCATGCTGCTTGAATGATACCCCCTGCCTTGCCCTCAGGCCCTCCACACCTCTGAAGTCCATTTCCAAAGCCTACCAATTGAGTGAGAACTTGTGATGTGCTCTCATGAACCCCAGACCCAGCTCAAGCCAGGCCCTGCTAGTGTGTGGGAGAGCTTTTGAGCTCCCTTGCCACCTCTGGGGCAAGGGCAAAACAGAGGGGCACAGCAGGTTCACTGTTTTGCCAGAGATGAAAATACAGGTTCACTTTCAAGGGCTGCAGCACGAAGGAGCTGAGCACAATAGCTAGACGAAAACCAGGCACAGCTGGATAAACTCAAACTTAATAGATCTGCACTCGAATTTTAGTAAGTGTTAAGGTTATAACTGTAAGAAAGCTATACACCAAAGGTCAGAGGTCAGTGCTCTACACCAAAGGTAAGAGGTCATGTTCTCTGCAGGATCCTGTCTGTTCAATTAGATAATGACCCACATATAACACATGAGTGGAAACACCAATCTAATGGAAATGAAGGATAACACTGAATATGACATAAAGGATAAGCTGCCATCTTGAAATAAACATTATATTTCCTAGAAAGAAAAATATTCATTATAGGGGACAATGTAAGGAATGACATCTAGTATAATACCTTATTCACTTTCAAAGTAGGAGAGACTGAGGAAGAATTCAGTTTATTTTGACCCTTGTCTAAATTATTTACATAGGAGACATCTGACCCAGACAACCTTTCATTTTTGCCTTGCATAAATTTCCCAATTCCTTACTCCTTCCCCTGCCCTGTCGAATCTTTGCAAACAGATAGGAGATGAGGAGACAAGACCAATTAAGACAAAATGAGTCAGATTATTTGCCCACGCTTAGCCATAATTCTCTCTGCCTGATGTGTCATACCTGTAAGATATAGGGAAAATCAGTTGCCCAATTGCTATAGCAAGAAAGAAACTATAAAAACTGGTAGGGAACAAAAGCATGTACTTTTGTATTTTCCCAGATGAGAAGGTAAAGCAAACTGGTTGTTTGCTAAATTACTCTATGCTCTGAAATTCTATAATTTGGTTTCCTGTGAGCAATATACCTAATGCAGATCTTTAGAGTAAGAGACTGACACCCCTTACTGAGTTCCTCTTCCACTGGATTCTGTGTATATAATGCACTTTAGTTCATGTGGCACTGTCAAGTGACCTTCCGCAGTGTAGTTCCTTTAGAGCCTCACAGTTCATTCCCTTCCAGTTGGCCCTGAGTTTCCTGGGTTCATCTGTGTCATGTCCTCATGCACTCAAATGGGCTGCACAGTTTTACTCTGCCTGGTTTTCTCTTCACCTGGTGGGGAAGAGGCAAGAGGGTCCAGATTAGGTTACAGAAAAGACCAAATACTTTCTGAGCCTGGATATTGTGGCAAGGAGGAAAGAGTAGTTTCACAGGAAGACATGACCCTGCATTAGAATTGTAAGAGAAATAGGCAGGTGTGTCTGACATGTAACAACATGATGCAATTTGTATATCTCATGCACTTCTGGGGTGTCATGTGATAATATTGTTCGAACCTGCAAACAAGAAGAGAACTTAGGTATTTTATTTCAATAATTTCTAACATAGATCCAGGGCTTATGGCACAATATGGAGGAGAGGCTTGTCTTCCAACTTTGGAATGTTTATACCACTTCTTGTTTCACAGGGCTTTGTTACTATGTTTTGTGTTGTTCCTTAAGACCAGGCAGTTAGTAAACACTCAGGAAGGGCTTCTTTATTTATTGATTGAAACAAGTATGTTTTCCAGTAATTCTCCAGAAAGGAGCCCTTTGAAAGGTAAAATACTGGTATATTCCATGTGTGCCCAGGGACTTTCATTTATTAGGCCAATAGTGATAATCAGGGTAAAAGGGGCTAAGTGTCTCAGTGACCAAGGGCTTTTGAGCATATAGGAGTTCAAAGGAGTGAGAGGTACTGCCAATAAGAGAATTGTTGCCATATATTCTAATCCCACAAGCCTTGCATCCATGTGCCTTGTATGGAACCACATGTGATAATGGATGTGATATGTGGGGGATTTGAGGTAGGAACAACATTAGATCCCAGTAGCCTAATGAGAATAGAAGTTGGTTAGCTGTGACAACTATGAGAGAAGACGAAATGTAATGGGCAGCCTGGTGGCTATAGAGTAGATTAGTCTGATTCTTAGAGGAGAAATGGAAAGGAAACTAATTTCAGGTGAGAATGAAGAGTCCCTCGGGATATGTTCCACAGACTCTTATCGCTAAAACTATGTGAGAGGAATTTCCTGCTCAGGCAGAGCCCCTTCCACTCAGTATGATTGGACTGAGTGGTAACCTTAGAGGTGCCTGACAGGTCTGAAGCACCCATGAAATTACCTCCCTTCCCTTCTGCCATGGTACACATAGAGTACGTTTACCCTGGAACCCAGGAGAAGTGCTATGTAAATTTTTTTTCTCACGTTGCTTAGTTTTTATCCTTGCAAAAGGCAAGGATGTGGGGAAAATAAAGTAAGTTAGAGGAAACTGGTTAGCATAGAGTGGTGATTGGTAGGTATTAAGGGAAGCAGGAAGTTAGGAGGCTGAAATCCACACAATTGTTTCACTGGCTTGTTTAGCATGGAGTTGGTCTCTGTGAAGGAAAGCAAATGAACAAACAAAACCAATCCTTTTCATGTGATAAGATATTTATTTTGTTACTGGTGTCTGCTCTAGAGCAATTATCATCTCAAGCCCAGGAAATCTGGTTGCTCAGAGAGGGGTCTTCGTTTGCAATAAGTGGTGTTTTATGGTTTTCTCTATCCAGTCTAGATAAGGTGAGAGTTTGGTGTAGATACGCGGAGGTTTCAAATCTTTGTTTCCATAGCAAGAAATGGCATGAACCACATTATTACACATGAATGGCCCTCCGGAGTCACCCTGTAAATATAGAGCAAGGCTATGAGGCAGTGCACTTCCTTTACTTGTCCCTTCAGATATCTCCAACAACTCTGATAATACTCTTCCTAGTCCTCTGTTGTGAGATGGTACACAAGGACAGTCCATTGGTTTCAGGCAAGAGTTTAAGAACATAAAAACAGATGAATGGGTCACATTTGGAGCAGGGAGGAAGAGCTCATTGACCATGAGGGTCAGGTGGTTCTGAGAAGCCAACTGTGTTTAATTATTCACATTCAGGGAATGGTTTCTATTGCCTGGGATGTGAATGAATTCAGGCAGCATGCTGCAAATTGATGATTCAAAAGGGGAACTGTTCACCTCTCAGAAGCCCCTTCATAAAGTAGTGTGAGTCTCAGTTGCCTCCCACCACAGGCTGATCACTTTTTCTCTGTTCAGAGAGAAATATCACAGCCTACTAGCTGAGTAATCCCTGATATTCAGATCTCCTAGTCTTATGTCTTTCTCAAATACTCTACCCCAAAACCATGAGTGAGAGATGTCCATTCTTACTGAAGTGGAGGTTTTCTGAACATCTGGGTCCCCAGCACACATCTGAGTAGCACTGTTGTAATTGGCATAGCGGGTTTCACACTCCTTATCCTCTTGTACTGTCATCTCCACTTCCTGCAGTGTGTCTGCAAAATTCCCATTTGGGGACAGCATTCCCCATCCAGCCACCTGGCACACAACACCTGGCATCACGTTGGAGTTTCCACTAGGCAGCTCTAGAATCTGCACCTCTTTAGTCAGCAAAGCCTTTTCCTTCAGCTGTTGGTAAAGAAGTAAGAGTCCAGATCAGCCTTCGTTTTGTGGGCCTAGGCACTGTTGTGGCATGATGGAAAGGAGGAAAGTTGCAGGGCCATAGTGGGATGAGTAACACTGCATGAGGAGAACAAGATAAGCAGGGAGCTATGCCTTACCTCCAGCAGCATAATGTCATTGATGAATGTTGCAAGACTGAATTGTGGGTGTGAGATGTGTCTTTGAGCACGTATGTACTGCTGAGACTTCTCTTGCTTTGTGATGTTGTGCGCCCCCAGCACAACAACTATTTCTATTTTCTTTGCCTCCTGATTTCTGCAGAGAGAGTATAGTGAGGTAAGGAATGTGGAGCCTACTTCGACCCTTTCCCAGCCCTATAGGTAGTACAGCTAGCACATGTTTGTGATCCATATGATTGAAGGGTCAAATGACAGTTTGATTATGTCACGTGTTTCTTAGTAACACAGGCAGCCATCTTGGAACCAAGAAGCCAGCAGTTCTAAGGAGTCAGTTACCTCCATGAAAATATAAAACTGCTTTGCTTTGCATTGTTACGTGAAGACTTGTTTTTAGGTCTTAATATAGGTGTACCATCTAACTTGTCTCTCCTTTCTCACTCTCAAAGGAGGCTAATGATATGTGCTTGCAGGTGCTCAGTGAGGTCCTTGGGAGATAGGGACTCTGAGAAGCATTTACAGGAGACTGTGGGCACTTTTTTGTTCCTTACCCGTTCAAACAATGAGCAGCTGTCAACACAAACTTCTCATGTATCAGGAAGCCAGCACACTGTGACGTAGAGGAGGTGTACCAGACTTCAATGAAGGCCATGGAGGGATGGGAGTGGGGTTTGGCTTCATGTCCCCCGATGATCTCCCCTGGAAGAAAAGTGCAGCCATTGAGGACTACTTGAGCTTCTACTATGTGGCTCCAGAACTACTGAGCATTTTGACCAGTGGGATCCAGTGCAGTTGTGAGCACCATGGAGGGAGGAGCCTCAGATTTTTCGGCATAGGATGGAAAATCAGGTCTTATTCTCAAAATTCTTTTTTATCCATGCAATTGGAAATGAATTTACCTGTATTGGAACAATAACATCCCAGAGACTTTTCATGATTTCTCTCCTGGCATTTTTATTTTCTAAAAAATTTATTTTAAAGAGTGGAGAAAGAAAAACAAGTAAATAGAGCACAAACAAAAACAAAGCAACATAAAACAATGAAAATGATTCAGATTTCCCAAATAAGGACAGGAAACAATGGCTTTACATTACATATTGTAATCATGAAATTTGTTTCTGAGATTATCTGATATGGGCCTGTAAGACTGAGCAAACCATTACACATTAATTATTCCTTTCAATAAAACTTAATTTTCCTTATCCTTTCTATGATTTATAAATTGAGTTTGCAAAGTAATTCAATATAGCTCAGTAGTACATAATAGCAGCAAAATTAGCATTCTGAGAATAGTAGCCTGTTATCTGCATGACTAGGAATGTCAGAAGTTGTTTACTTGAGCCTTTTACAGCTCAGTACATTAATATGGCTTTATTATTTATACCTCATTAAGACCACATAAAGGAAGATGTATATAACAAAAACAAAATGTTTGTGTCTGACAAGGTCAGTCAAATCCCCTGACGACTACACAATGTATTAATTATTGTAGCTGTCCCGCTAACCTGTTTTGAAACTGTCTCACTGCTAATTGTTTTTCAATAAACTTATTTAAAGAAGTATAAAATTATAAATAAAGGATGAAGATCTTATTGCCAAACATATGTGTATTTAGAACAAAATAAATTTAGCTTAAAGAAAGAATAAAAATAATAGATAAGACATTGTCCCTAATTTAATTCTTGTGTTATATCATACTTCCAGTGAAATCTAGACGTTGTCTGTTCCTTTTTCCTAGGAGCTGACACGCAGTGCATGTCTCAGACTTGTTCAAATGGTGTGTGAGGGAGAAGCTACAGGCTGTCTCTGGAAGAAAGTTGGTAGGACATTGCTGATGGTATTCTGGGATGCAGGGAAGATAGATTCTATGTGGCTCATATGGAAAGCAGGAACACGGTGATTAGTGTTAAAGTAGAGTTGCAGAGGGGGACTAGGACTGATGAAAGGCAAAATTATCCTTCTGAGAACATTGATTCTATGCATTCTGGGATCACTGGCTGTAG
Organism: Ctenomys sociabilis; assembly: GCA_004027165.1. Classification (NCBI taxonomy): domain Eukaryota; kingdom Metazoa; phylum Chordata; class Mammalia; order Rodentia; family Ctenomyidae; genus Ctenomys; species Ctenomys sociabilis. Next base: position 29,156 of record PVKA01022224.1, read on the forward strand.
GCATCTCTGTTGAGCAAATAATGTTGGCTCTACATTTATCCTCCCATCCATGAAAGACAGGCTTATTCTGCCCTGTACAGGAGTATTTGAAATTTTCTCCTGAATCTTGTCACCATTTGCTTGTACTTTGAGGAAAAAAAAAACTTACCAGATGACAAAGCTTGAGCCTAGAGAGAGAGCAGTGTTCCCTAGCTCTTGTTGAGTACAGCCTTGATAGCCTACTGTCATAATCTGGGTTTTCTTGTGGGACTAGAGGTCAGGTTCAGAGAAATCTATGTAGACACAAAATTCTGTGCTGTGCAGATAGGCAGGGCACCTGTGTCCTCTTTAGAATGGGTTTAAGGTTCTCGAGGGTGGAGATGGTAACTTACCTGCCCTTGACTTGTGGAGTAGAGAGAAGGTCAACAGGAGCAGGAGCTGCTGCATCTTGCCAAGAAGACTTCTCAGGCATAAGCTTCTGAATCTGTGTTCTTTCTGTTTTTTATCACCCAATATAGGAAGGGGGAGGAGTCAACTCAAAACCTTATGTTTCCTTCTAATTTTTTTTCAGCATATATCCTGGGAGTTTTTCTAAGAAATTACCCCTTTCTTAGTACCTCCCCTGATGACATCTTCTATGTGGTTGTTTGAGAATTACACAGTGACTTCTGGTGATTCAGAAGAAATCACCTGTTCAGGCCCACAACTCAAGTGCATAAGATGGGAACTAGAGGATGTGGTATTTGCCAGTACAGTTACAGAAACGTGGTGACAGAATTAACAAGGATTTAAGTCCATCAGTAAAGACTGTGCAACAGAAAACCATTAGGTCCTTCTGTTATATTATGAGCAAGCCTGTCAGAGAGAGAGAGAGAGCTGACCATCTGGTTCAGGAGAAATAATCTTTCGAACTCTATTTCACCAAGGACATGGTGAAGCAATGTCCTAAGCAATAAGAGCATGGCCACCATGTACTAAACGTACCTGATGACTCTTGAATCAGTATAGCCTCCTTCCCAGGGTGTCCTAAAAAGCTCTTATTTTATTGTGAACATTCAATATGATTGAATCTATCTCTCTTCTCCAAATTTTAAAACATAATTTATGCATGTGATATTTATTGGTCCAAATTAGCACATTGCTGTAGACTCTAGGAGTTCAGTCTATGAGTTGGCGTAGGTACACCCACTTCTCTGATTAGTCTGTTGTGGATCCCACTAGAATCACCTGAAATAGGAGAGGAGGTTTGTGGGGTATATACCTGTGAACTGAGGTCTTGTATTTAGAGCTCTTCTGTGCTTTTCTATCTGGGCTGTAGGAAGTGTGTTCCTTGTTTACTAAAGCCTTTCTGCCATAGGGAGAACCATAAGTGGCTCTCCCTTGAACCAGGGACTAAATTCTCTGAATCCATGTTCCTTGATGCACAGCTGAGTATCTAATTATCTAGCTTCTGGTGACAAGAGCTCCTCTTTTAGTGTTTATATTTTACATTGCCTTCTACAAGGCCTATTCCACTTGAGAAGATAAAAATCCATTGTTCATATTTTCCTTGTAGGGACTGGCCAAATAGCTCAGTGGATCAAAGCACCTTCAAGTATATTCAGGGGCCATGAGTTTGATCCCTGGGTCTGTCATGCTGGCCCTGCCATAGGGGTGTGCTGAGATAGCAATTGAGAGTGGGTGTGGTGTTGCATGCCTGTTATCCCAGCTCTTAGGAGGCTGTAAACAGAAGGATCATTAGGAATTTGATCTAGTAGTGATATCCTGAACACCCTGTATACCTTTCCTTAAAAAACATCTTCCTTGTAAATAGAAAATCATCAGCATTTGTGAATTCCCTGAACTACCTGAATAGTAAGGAATGTAAATATAAAATCATTTTTTCTGATGTTATACTTGATATTTACTCACTTTGAAAATTCAAAAGGTCAAAAAATAGGGTTTATTTGACTATTTTCCCAGAACAATAAAAAAGTTATTACTTTTTGCTTATATTGCATAATGATCACAACTATTATGGGGAGTTCATACATGACACAACTTTTTCTTATTAGTCCTCTTCCCGCTCCTTCTTTCAGTCATCTCTATCTCTTAGTCCTCTTCCTGTATGAGAAAATTTGTCTCTTCCCCCTATTTATCTTTCATTTGCTTTTTAATTTACTTCTACTTTTGGTTTGCTACATGAAAGAAACCATGTACTATTTAAGGTTGTGTAAATAACATTTCACTTAACATTATGGTCTCAAAATGCAGCCATTTTTCTACCAATGACTCTTGTAGTTCAAACACCACATTTTGTTTATCCACTTTTTGATGGACATCTGGGTTGCATCCTAGATGTAGCGTTTATGAATTGTGCTATGATAAACATGGATATGTGTGTATCACTATCATAACATGTCTTTTGTGTTTTCACGAAGAGACCTAGAAGGGAAAGAGCTGGATTGAGTGGAATTTCAACTTGCAGGTTTTTGAGGAATGAATGTAAGGATTTTCATAGTTACCTGCACAGATTATGAAATTTATGTAGTGAATATGCTGAACACTTACCACAGTGGTGTGTATAGGATGCAATTTTCTTCTTATTATAATTTTTCTTATTTAATAGTGCAATTTAAACATTTTTAGAACATTAAAACCTGATCATCATAGTACTTCTTACCTAGTTTTATTAAAAGTTTAACATGCAATTCACATCTCGAGGCATAATTTTTATTTTTTATATTTTCTAAAACTTGTGGTGGTGGAATCTCAACTCAGAGAATATATTAAAAGCATTGCATTATACAATTTAAATGCATGAGTTGTTTAACATATAAATTATATATTCATAAAAATGATTTAAGGGAAGAGCCATGTGTGTTACTTCAAGTCTGTGTCAGTTAGTCTTCTTTTATTGCTGGGACAAATACCTGATACCCAAAATGAAGGAAGGAAAGATTTATTTAGCTCTGAACTACTGGAGGTTTCAGTCCATGCTCAGCTGGCTCAGAGTGGCCCATAGCAGAGAGCAGTGTTTCACGGCAGCAAGAGGGAGGTGTAGCAGCAATAGTGGCAACAGAGAGGAAGTAAGTCTGTCTCTTTGTCTCCCTTATGTTACACTCAGGATATCCTCCCCAAGCCTGGGTGTAATACTCACAGTCATAATTGTAATTGTGGTCTGCTCTTCAGGTATTCAGGTGGCTGAACTGTGTATTTATGGACTTCGTGATCTCATCTGTCTGAGGAACCATAGGACAGAGTAAAGACTTTCAAATATTTTTAACTATAATATATCTAAAAAAAATTATGTGTGTCAAGTTGCTTTTTAAACTCTCCATGTATCTCAGTTTCTACCTGCATATGTAATTGTTTAAATACATTTAGAAGATTAAAAACAAGAGCAAGAAGATCAGGAACAAAGACAGAAACAGGACAAAAACAATATATATGTTTCAGATTTTCAAAACAAGATTAGGGGGCCGGGTAGATGCGTCAGTGGAATAAGCATTTCCTTGGAAAGTGCAAGGGCCTGAGTTTAATTCCCGGTTCCAAAAAAAAAAAAAAAAAAAAAAAAAAAAAAAAAAAAAAAAAAAAAAAAAAAAAAAAAAAAAAAAAAAAAAAAAAAAAAAAAAAAAAAAAAAAAAAAAATAGCTAATAACAATGGTCATTGGTTGATATGTTATCTATTTTTATCATCAAATGCTCAGATTAGCATATATTGTTAACAAAGACTGGACACATGATTGAATGTTACTGTATGCTTGCAGAGAAACTTAAAATTTTAAATCAGGGTATTTGGATCAGGGATAGAATTGTTTCTATCAAGCTCAAAGCCCTGGAGTTGATACTCAGAACCAAAAACAACAAAACAAACAGAAAACCCCATCCACTTAAGTTCTACTTCTCTCCATTTTATTGTGTCTGTTATGCCTTTCAGGTTTTATTTTTTCTTTCATGTTCTTACAATATAGATACATGAGGGTCTTTTTTATTTGAGGAGTATTGGCATCATGTCTCCTACAAATTTCTTGTAGAATTCATCTATGAATCCATTAGCACCTGGGCTATTCTTTGTAGGTAATTTTTTCATTGCATTTTCAATTTGAATCTCTGATATTTTGTAATTTGGAGTTGTTATATTTTTTTGATTCAGTTTTGGCCATTTGTACCTAGTAATTTCTATCTAGTAACTTGTCTATTCGTTTTATGCCCTTGATTCTGTGAGAATAAAGATCGTCAAAGTAGCTATTGATGATCTTTTGAATTCCTACAGGATCTCTAATAATTTCCTTCTTTTCATTCCTCAATGCTTGGATTTGAATTTTTTATCTTCTCTTTTTGATTAGGTTAGTTAAGGGTTTGTCAACTTTATTTATCTTTCAAAGAGCCAGCTTTTTGGTACAGTAGTTCTTTGCATTGTTTTCTTTGTCTCAATTGCATTAATTTATTCTCCCATGTTTATGATTTCCTTCTGTCTTTGAGCTTTGGATTTGGATTGGTCTTCTTTTCATAGGAACATCATGTTCAGCATTAGAGTATTTATTTGTTTTCATAATGTTTGACTTCACTGCTATAAATTTGCTTCTAAAATTGCTCTCCTAGCATCCCCAAAATTCTGAGAAGTAATGCTTGAATTTTCATTATATTGGAGATATTCTTTAATTTTTATTTAGTTTCATGTGTATCCTATTGGTTCCTGAGAAAGCTGTCATTTAATGTTTTTATATTTATAGGACTTTTGTGATTTCTTTAGTCATTGAATACCAGTTTCATTGAACTGTGTTCAGATAATCCCCATGGGATAATTTCCATTTTCTTATATATACTTAAGGATGACCTATGGACTAGTATGTGGTCTATGTTAGAGACTGTCTTCTGTGCCACTTAAAGAATGTAGAATAAGATGTTGGGTGGATCAGTCTGTACGTGTCCACTAAGTCCATGTTTTCAAAAGTCTGGTTCAGTTTTTCAATCTCTGCTTTTTTTTTTTTTTTTGTCTTATTGACTTATGTTCTTTGACTAGGAGTTGTTTAAATCTCCTCTTAAGATTATAGTATTGTATATTAGATATTTCATGTCCATTGAAATGTAGCTGATGTAGTCAAGTGCTCCCATATTTGGTACATACATATTTATGACTTATATCCTCCTCTTGAATTTTTCCCCTAGCCGGTACATATTTTTGTCTCCCTTGATCATTCTTAGTTTGAAGTTCAGGTCATCTGGGAACAGGATGCTGTCCCTGATTTTTGATGTGGTAGTGGGGTATATAGTGTTATTTTTCCATACTTTAACTTTCAGCCTGCGAATTTCTTCAAGAGTTAAATATATTTCTTTTATTTAGCATCTTATTGGATTTCTTTTCTTAATTCACTTTGCTAGTCTATTTCTTCCAATTAGTGAATTGAGTCTATTTACATTGAGTTTATAATTGATGTGTATAGAATTTTGCTTTGATATTTTATTGAAAAGTGCCTACACTTTTCAATTGCATAATTGTTTGCCATATTTGCTTCATTCTTTCTGTTTTATTTCTTGGAATTGTGATCACTTTGATATTTTCTAGAATATATTTTAGTACTCTGTGTGGGGTTGGCTTGGTCATAATGTTTCTTTATTTGTTGTTTTTCATGGAAGTATTTCACTTCTCCATTAAACTTAAAAGAGAATTTTGCAGGGTATATCAGTCTGGGTTGGAAATTATTTTATTGCAGGACTTGAAATACTTTTCTCCATTTTCCTTTTGACTTGATGGTTTGTGAGGAGGTGTCTAATTTCAATATGCATTTTGTGTATGATTACATACATAAATCTGGAATGTACATTTATATTTGTGCATATGCAAGGCCATTGCTCTTATATGAATTTTTGTGTTTGGGTGTCTTCATTATTACTTTTCTAAGAAATATTTGGTGCATTTTGTCTTAGACGTAATTAGGCCTTCAAGTGGATGTTTTCAAGTCAGATACTTTCTCCGCATTATGAAGGAGACCAGGATCATCAGGATATGCTGTTATGAAGATCCTGATCTTCATAAGTAACAAGATGGGAAGAAAAATATTTTATTTCCCTAATATGAAATTCAGTGGGTGTTGCATGAGTGTTCTGCATGTGGTAACCTTGCACAAGGGTAGCTAGACTGGACTCCAAACGCAGCACTCTATATTAACATCAAGACTGGCAGGGAATGACTACTACTTAGGTTTAAGCTAAGACTGGCTCTACAACAGGATTATCTTGTCATCCTATTGTCTCATACTGTAAGTGTGGCTTCTGTAATAAGAACTGTCTGAATGAGCATCCCTCTATGGTATGAAACTAAAAATGTAACAGTAGCCATTGTGGTTTGTCAGTTAGACAAAATATTTCATTTTTGTGAAACTATGTCAGCTTCTATGAATTTCGTGGTATTTAAAATTTACTAATAGTATGTGGCCCAATTTCTGTGTTATAGTTTTCAGCAAAACTTCTATTTAATGAGAAAAAACATCAAATTTGGCTTTTCTTGTGGTTTTTTTTTTTTTTTTTTTTTTTTTTTTTGCGTGCTGAAGTCAACACATTGTTCCAATTTCACAGTTGCTGTAGTATGGTAAAATGAGGGGACCATGAAGATAATGGCTTAAGCACTTCCTGGCAAGCACATTGTCATCAGTTTGAACATTGGTCCCCAAAATGACCAAATGACCAAACAAACAAACAAACAAAAAAAGCTGAAATAGTCTTTTTATCTGCTAGTATGATACCTTCTTGGACTAAAGTACCTGCTCAGGCAGGCTTTGGCAGGCCCAGTGACATTGTTTCCATTCCTGTCACCACTTTTTGTGGCAGCCTTATACTCAGGGTGTGCTGAGCCAGCCAAAGTCCCAGCATAGAGGAAGATGAATGCAGGGCGATCACCACACAAGTCTGAGCTATGTAGTGAAACCATGCAACAGCTAAGTATATTAAAAATGAAAAGCCAGTGCTCAGGAATATTTTGCATGTAAGAAACATGAATGCTATTATCCATAAGTAATTTTCATTATGTCTATTTGATGGACGAATTCAGGCTCATCTGTTTAACATGTGTGAAGGAGCAAGGCCTAGCTCAACCTCACGTTACTACAAGTGTGTGGAGGCATGGATGATGCCCATCTTCCTTCTTTTTCAAACTGTATCACGCAGCCCATATTGGATTCTGCAATTTAGTTTGCTTATTAATAGAAAATAAGTCTTTAAGTCCTGCTGAAAACACTTGAGCTACTTAAAGGCAGCTACAATTTGGGGTTGGGGGGTGTTACAATGATCTTAGAGCAGAGGCTCTCTTACTGTTATCAAGTAGGACTGAAGTTGTTGAGTCATTGACCAGTCCAGGGAAGCATGAGGTAAGCATGAGAGATGTTGGGCTGGATGTGAGAATTCCACTTTCATAGCTTTGAGATGGAGCTGAGGTGTCTGGGAAAAGGTTCTGCTTGCTTATTCTCTCAGGTTTTGTCCTGGAACCAGTGAATATGCTTTCTAGTATCTCTCTCAGGCAAAGAGCAAGTCAGAGAAGACCTAGTTGAAAAAAATCACCATTGTATAAAAATACTACATCTTTTCCATCCATTGCTCAGGAAAGGGATATTTTATTTTTGTATTTTAGGGAAGTGTCTACAGGGTGTTCAGGGTCTCTCTACTAGAACAGACATTTATAACCCACCTGATGACAGCCTCCCAATTATGGGATTATAGGCATGTGCCACCACACCCAATTTAAATTGCCATGTCAGTGTGCCCCAGGGGCAGTTAGCACTTCAGGCCTGTGGATTGAACCCCTAGCCTTATGTGACCATTTTCTTTGTTTCCAAGATTTGGCTATCAGAAACTGTGCTGCTATAAACATATGCACTCATATATCACCACCATATGATGTTCTCATTTCTTTTTGGAAAATTCACAGAAGGAAAATAGCTGGATGGAATGGAATTTCCAGTCCCACTTTTTTTTTTTTTATTTTTTTTTTCCATTTATTTTTATTTTATTAAAATACAAATGTCAATCAGACAGTTTCAAGACACCTTAACCATACAGAGTCGATGAATTAATACATTGCAAACTGTTTTCATAACGTACAAGGTGCATACATGAAATTATATTTACAGGTTTTTTTATAGCTGAATTATATCAAAGATTCAATAATTATTTACCTAGTGGATGACCATAGCACTAAAAGCCGACATAATATCCTGTCCAACCACCATTAGTGCAGATCTTGCCTCTCATAGAATTATGTAGAAGCACAGCGTTATCTATCCCAACTGTACTGTC
>PVKA01022225.1:0-37399 GCA_004027165.1 Ctenomys sociabilis
TCTTTCTTTCTTTCTTTCTTTCTTTCTTTCTTTCTTTCTTTCTTTCTTTCTTTCTTCTTATTCCTCAGCTTGGGTACCAGGAATTGAACTCAAGACCTTATTTTGTCAGGTTCTGAGATATATCCGTTGCCCCTGGATCCTTTCTTCTTTTGTATTTCAGAGGGGACTTCCACAGTCCTTCATTCTAGTTTCTGTTTTGCTACTAGATGTCAACCTAGCAGTATTCTCCCTTGTGAAGCTGGGCTTAGGAACAATGCTTCAATTTTCTGAGTATCTCCAGTATATCACAGTGTTTAGCCGATGGAAAGTCTTCCAAAATAAATGCATGAGAGGAAACTGATATGCTATCATTGACCTAGTGCCTAAAGAATGTTGATTTTGTGTACTGATAGACATTTTTATACATAAGAAAAGAACTATGGTGAGGCAGAGCTCTGGAGCAGCCACGGTACCTGGATAGGAGCCCTTTCTTGGGTAGATAACAAATAAGGTGGAAGATGGAAAAAAAAAATCTCATCTCTATTGACAACAGTATTGTGTGGTAACCACCATACACTAAATATAGAAAGTCAAGATTTATGTAAAAGATCCTCAGCTGATTGGCAGACCATGCCCTCCTATGAGGGCTCAGCTATGAAAACAGGGTCCTTCCCACAGGATCACCCACTTCTATCCACCAGAGGACTGAAATCTTCCTTATGGCAGGGTCCTGAGTTCAATCCCAAGTACCACAAAATAAAAAAATCTTCCACACAGGACTTAAAATAGTAGCTTGCTTTCAAGGCCCCCTCTAGTGACCTCACTAGTTTGTTCATTTACCCTTTATTTCTTAGGTTTCTTCTTTCTCCTCTCATTCTTTTTCTTTTCTTCAAACTTGCAAAAATAATTATCCTGTTGTTCTCTACTCATACTCTTTGGTGGGCAATTAAATACAATATTGAAATAATCATCCAATAGAAAAATAGGATCTTCAAGATATCTCAGCAGACTAAGGCACCTGCTTAGGCAGAACTAAGGGGTCACGATTCCATATCCAGCATGTCATGCCTGCCCTGCCCCTAGGGTACACTGAGATGGTGATTGAGACTGGGCTTGGCTGTGCACATCTGTAATCTCAGCACTAGGAAGGCTGAAAACAGGAGAAATACAAGTTAAATTTATATAGTAGGATCCTGTAGACTCTATATTAAATAATAATAATCGTAATCATAATAATTCTCTTTCATTTAGTGTTTTATAGCTGCTTTCTATTCTAAAATGTCAAGATAGAGAATAAACAGTGTTTTGTCTTATTAGTCTAGTAAATACTAGAAGGAAATAAAACAAAGGTGTTTCCACTTTAAGCCGGGCGTGGTGGTGCATGCCTATAATCCCAGCACTAGGGAGGCTGAGGCAGGAGGATTGATGTGAGTTCGAGACCAGCCTGAGCTACAAAGTGAGCTTAAGGCCAGCCTGAACTGCACAGTGAGACCCTGTCTCAAAAAAAGACAAAAAAAAAAAAAAAAAAAGGTGTTTCCACTTTAAGAAAGTTTGAAAGCTCACATTCAGTCCAGAAAAGTTTTCTTGGAATGCCTGTCTAAATTCCAACCAGAGAGAGACAGAAAAAAAAAAAAAAAAATCAGTATAGACCAGTACTGAGCCTTCACTCAATGCATTAGAGCTTTCAGATGTCCCCTGATTCTATGCAAATATTTCTCAAGTGGCACTCATTTTAATTGAGTAATACCTTAATTGACAGTTACATTTTGGTTCACAATCCTCTGTATGCAAATTTTATAAAACGTAAGACCAAGGAAAGACATCAGTTTGGCATTTTGATGTTGATAGGAAAATTGTTAAACTGGGTTAAAGAGTCCCAGAAAGTTTAACAACTTTCTTCTTTTGCTAAATGTTGAAACTAAGCATGACTTTACTTTTCTAATAACTGATAACTATGCAGAGTAATTGAACATCTCCCGTTTTCTGAAGATGTGGAAGTCCAGCAACTCTTATTTATGTTGCTTCAAACATTGAATAATTATTTGGGCCAACTTGGTTCATGAGGAAATTATAGTCCTCAAGACAGTGACATGTGTTCTAGTTAAACTATAAAAGCTGGGAGAAGTTCTCATTTCATTATTTCAAAATAGGTAATGCTTTCTCTTTATAAATCCCAGACTAATTCAAACATGTATCAATTAAGTTGCTCCCCTTGGGATCGCAGTGAAGGTCTCAACTGAACAGATTGACCTACTTTTTTACATTATATAGGCCACTTATAGAATATCAGTATCTCTGAGTGTGTGTATATTATAGGAATCAATCTACCAAAGAGAAAATTACTAGACAGGATTGTATACAGTCTCTCTTCTATTTTTCTTTCTTTATTCCAGAACAAAATCACATGATCCAAATTATCACCTCTTTTTTCTTTGTCCAGAGAAGTAGGTTCAGGGTGTCTGTCCATGACTATGGGTTTTGCATTCAAATTCAACCAACTATGGATCAAAAATATCTTCAAAACTATTATGTCTGTTAGATAGTATGAGTAATGCAGAAATGATTTAAAGCAGAAAAGTATATGTGTGTATAGGTTTTATACAAGTACTGTACCATTTTATGTAACAAATTTGAGAGTCCATAGAGTCTTGAATCTGAGGGAGGTGCTCATGTCCATGAATACTGAAGAGAGATTGTGATATCATCTTTTCTAGAACTATTAAACACAATCAAATATTGAATATATCTATAGAGGAGACCAAGAAAGTGGTCAAATGTTCATTTATGTTTCCCAGGGAAAGGTAACAGCAGGGCCTCCTAAGCACTTAGAGATGAAATTACTCTCTGATAATCCAGAATAACTACATCCAAAAGAAACATTTTTTATTTTTATTTTGGCAGAACCAGGTACTGAACTCAGGCCCTTGCTCTTGCCAGAGAAATTCTTATTCAACTGAGCCATACCCCCGGCCCTGAAAACTAATTGATACAATGTTAGGAACACACTAAAGAATTCATGTACTTCTATGTAAAAAGTCAAAATACAGTTCTAGTTCTCTTTAAATTATTTGTGTTCTAATTGTGATTAGTTATTAGCTGTCATTAATTTTCGATTTGCTTTGTTGTCATATTTTCAGCTCCATGACATGCAGCAGCAGTTGACTGATCATTCTGTTTTTTTTTTTTTTAAATTTAATTAACTTATTTATTTTACATTCTGGGGTTTTCTTTGTAGGCATGATTGTTCTAGCAAATTTAGTACAGTATAATTTCTGCAATGTCAAATAAGTGTTCTTTGCATTAGAAAGTGCTCTCCCCATTGGCACAAGTTCTCTGTTGTTGAGTAAACTGAGACATTGGAAACGCTGCCACATTCTTTTCATGTGTGTGGCTCCTGTCAGTCATGAATGCTCCAGGACAGCAGTAAAATCAAGCCTTTAGTTAATACTCATATCTCTCTCAGCACAAGAAGATGCATGCATGAGAAAATGTTTTCAAATGCAAACAGTGACATAAACTTTAATAGTTTAGATTTTTTTAAAAGAATTCTCAAGTCTTCTTTCATTTGGGTTGGCATGGGAGAAAAGTAATCACTTCTAATGTACCTAAACTTTACGGAAACTGAGTCTACTCTTTTTAGGATCAAACTTGTTCTAAGTCTCATATAAAAATACTGTATGTCAGTGTTGTGGTATAAAGTATAACAGCTCTTGCCTCTTGAAGTTTTGCTTGTTACCTGTAAAAGTGCTTCATACATAGACTCAGTGGGTGAAAGAAATTATACAGAGAACTTATGTACATTTTATTTACTTATTTATTTATTTAGGACAGGATCTACAGGGTCTACAGGGTCTCACTGTGTAGATCAGACTCAATGTTTTTCCTGTGTTTAGCCTCCCAAGAGCTGGGATTACAGATGCATGCCACCACGCCCAGTCTCAGTTGGTGCTTCAGTGTGTCCTGTGGGTGGGGCCAACACAGCACATGGGGGATGAAACCCTGCAGCTGCCTAAGCAGGTGCTTTAGTCCACTGAGCTGTCTGATTGGCCCTATACACCTTGTAAAGAGCTTCACTTAATGATAGCACCTTGAATAACTGAAACACACTATTAAATGTGCTATTGCCATCAATATAACGAAGATCAAAAAAACAATACTTCCATAACCACAGATGCATCTCATTTTTATGGTCACACAATTGTAGCCAATAATCTGTTCTTCCTTTTTATATTTTGAGATTTCAGGAATTTTACAAGATCATTAGAAAGTGGGGATTGATGGGAAATGGTGTACCGCTGGGGTTATGACTTGGAAAGGTATATATCCCTGTAAGGAGCCATCCTTATCTTTCAACCTCCTCACTGCCATGGGTTTAGGAGCTGTCATCCGCATACCTATGTACCATGTCATTCTTCATTAGAGTCAGATGATCATGGACTACAACTTCCAAACTGTGAGCCACATTAAATCTTCCTTAAAAAGCAGAAAGAGTACTATATAAACAAAGTACAGAGGATGTGCCCTGTGACCTCCACTGACACCCAAGGAGGGGGCTTCTCAATATGTTCAGTTGGGTGGGAGTTTGGGCTGCCGTAAGATCTCCACAACTGTCTTCATGAACAAATGGGTACTGGTCCTAGTATGCTATTGTCTGGCATAAAAAGAAGGGAAGATGGTCTGCATGGTTGCCACTGTGGTCTTTAAAATCTTGATGTTACACTAAGATTTCTGAGGTCTTTAGAGGAGATGGCCCCAAAGAAGTCACAGATGTGTTGCTTCATTGACCAGTGTTTAAGGTTTTGGTTTCCATGTGTGGTCTTAACTTATATTACAGGGGCTAGGAAGCTTTCTTACCATCCAATGGGAATGAAAGTCCTATTCCAATTTGTCACCAATTGCCTGGTGGTGGTCTGGGATCACTTCTCTACTGCACTTCAAGATGGAAAGTCTTGCTCTCCACTTTTTCTTTCCTGACATGATTGTCAGTGGGACTGCAGTCATATTTGTCAGGTTTGCTTGTTTAGAGGAGAGAGATCAATGCCTAAAAATATATTTCTGGTTTGTTCCTCCATTGAAACAAGCTTTTGCTACACCATTTTTTCTTCCTGTCTTGACCTTTCTATGTTTCTAGCTTCTTCATATTTGAATTGTGATAAAAGAGACAAAACAAAGCACAGAGATCGTAACACCAGCTTATCCTTGCGTGCTAGGTTCAGAGTCGATCAACCTTCTACCTTCCATAACATTAACAGAAGCAAGAAAACAACATACATGTACAATGACTGAGAGTTTTAATTATCACAAAATGTCTAGCACAATCCCTCAGCCAATAGGAAAATATGTATATATTAGCAAAGTTATGTTAGTAGTGTGTGTATTGGCAAAGTTAATATCTGGATTTACAAAAATCCTACAAATATGTATCTTGGCATTCTTCTAGGGATAATTCAGTGCTCATAACTTAATAAAGATTTATGCAAATACTCAAATCCACAGTGGCTTATCTCTTCTAAAACTCATAACATTTACTGTTTATCCTGCTTGTCCAGCTAAATTTGTATATCATGAGACATAACACACCATCATCAAAATAATCCACCATGGATTCATTAATTATATTTTATCAGGAAAGTTTCTTTACGTCCTTATGTTCTTCACTTGCAGATATTGATAATAATACCTAATAAATGGCCTAATAATTGACCAATGTGCAAATCTATAACTCTATTATGAAACCTACTGAGACAATGATAGGTTAGATTCAAAGCTAGAGATTTGAATTCATAGTGAATGGCTGATTTTGCATTTTGAGTTTGGTTAATTTTACAGTGTGTGTTTTATGACTGCTATTGACACTGGTAATTTTAATCTTTACAGAACAGAGTAGAGTTAACCCTTTAGAAGCTCCACATTGAAATGAGTAATACAATGAACCTTGGAGTTGTGTTTGGCAGGCTAATACACTCTCAAAACATATGCTAATTTCAAGAACCTATGAATATGTTAATGACACTTTAATGCTGTAATTAACACAGGAATCTTAAGGTGGGATTAGTTTAGATTATGGAGGTAGATCAGATTAAGCAAAATCACAGTGGAATTTATAAGTGAAAGAATGAGCCAGAAATTCAGAGCCAGAGATATGAAGATGCTGTTCTAACACCGAAGACAAAGGAATAAACCACATACCAAATATAGGTAGGCTATAGCATGTGGGAAGAACCATGAATAGATTTTTGCCTCTGAAAAGAATTTGATACTGCCAGCATTGTAGTTGTAGAATAATATGACCCATATTGAATTCAGTTAAAATAATAAATTTCCACTATTTTAGGCTACCATGTTTATGATAATTTGCATAGCCATAATAATATCGGTTTCAAATGTTACTGATCTGCCATTTTTAATGTATTTAATCTAGAATAATTTTAATACCTTAGCTTCTTTTTTTTAAAGATCATAAGCATAACTTTTATCCTAAAGAAAATAATTTGCACAAATAAAGTTTTTTAAAATAATGCAGTCAGACAAACAGTTAATTATTTAACCCACGGTAGCTCAGTGGTAGTAAGCATTCAACTATTCAAGAAAAGTAATTAAGAAGACACTAAGTGCTATAAGACACACCCATGGTCACTTGTATCCTCTTTTATAATTTGTATTAAAATATTCAACTCTCATATACCAATTAAGAATTAAGGAAGTGGCAAAACAAAATGCAAAGAAGTAAAATTTAGGGAAAATGTCATAAGATAGGATGTAAGAAAAGAATGCAGAAAATCTGAAGCAATATATGAAAGATCTGGTCCTTAAAACTGGGGTTAGGTGAACTCATAGGTGTTTATTTTTATGCTTAGTATCTTACACATAGAGTTCCCATACATTTTATTTGCATGAGATGTTAAATAATATCCTTTGTCTAAAAGCTAAGAATGGAAACAAAGTTCTCAAATGGTGCTAATCACAGTTCAGTCCAGATAGCTCCACTATACAAAGGTAAGGGAGAACTCCAGAGCTCGGAGCAGCTTCAGCAAATGCTTGCTTCTTACTCAGGAAGCACTGCACACACCAGCTCCTCATATCTCCAGACTGTGGACGACCAAGTGGCTTTGACTCACTGAAGCAGCAAAGAGTAAAGAAAAGAAAAATTGAGCTCCGGCTGGTACCCCTGACCCTCAAAAGTGAGACGTGGTACTTCTGTGCACATTTCATTGGCCAAAGCAAACTATGAAGCCACAGCAACATTAAAAGAGGGTACTAAGGTATGTGGGATGGCTGGAGGAACAAACTCACCCCAGCTGTGTGAAGAATGTTAGTGATTGTCAAAGTCAATTTTTAAAAATGTATTTATTTGGGACAGGATCTCTTTATGCAGCTTGAACTCGTCGTGATATTCCTTTCCCATCTTCTCCAGGACTGGGGTTAGAGGTGTGCACCACGACGTATTGTTTCTGTGGCTGACACACGTTCCTTGGGGTCCGGGTCCGGCACAGCATGCTTAGACTGACAAGCTAAGCATTTAGCTTAGCCCAAAGATTTTTCTTTTTTTTTTTTCTTTTTTTTTTTTTTTTTTTTTTTTTTTTTTTTTTGGTATCTTAGGGAAGGGTCTGCAGGGTGTTCAGGGTCTCACTACTAGATCAGACTCATAGTGATTCTCCTCTTTACAGCCTACCAAGAGCTGGGATTACGGGCATGTGCCACCACAACCAGTGTCAGTTGCCATCTCAGCGTGTCCCCCGGGCAGGCTGGCACAGCAGTCATGGAGATCAAAGCCCTGGCCCCTGTGCCTGCTTGCAGGCACTTTAATTCACTGAGCTATTTGCCCAGCCCTCTTAAGACAAATTTTTAGGCACCAAATATTTGGAAATTTGCCTCATAGGGGCCTGACTTAAAACATAGTTTCTAATATACGTTGCCTGTGAATATCTTTCACACTTGCCGGGCAACAACTGGCATCTTATGAAAGTTAAATAATACTTCTAGGAAATATATGAAACATTAAAATAGAAATGGTACATGTTATCCTATTTCTGTCTTTTTTCTATTTGTTTTTGCTTCTGTTTTCACTCTTCAAAATTAAATTAAATTAAATTAAATTAAATATCTAAAAAAGTAAAATAGAAATGGGAATACTTTATTGTTAAACTGGGAAAAGATGTACATGAACATTGAGTGTGCCGTACCACTTGATAGAGTATGTAAATGGATATTAGAGTGAAAAATCTTGATTCAATTGATAACTGATAGGGTATCATGAAATTATAACAATTGTAATACCATTTTGTTCAAGAATCTATATTTTAAATTCTCTTCATTGAAATATGAATGTGAAAATTTAAGTTACTGGAATGCCCTACCAAAAGACAAAGACCCACAGTTCTCAATATTTTGTGAATTAACATGATTCACAATATCGGTCCTCCAAGATTTTGAAAGAATCATCTTAAAATATGATTTCCACGTGTTGACACATCACAATGCGAAATTCTGAAAGCTGAGCAAGGACCTGGTGTTTCTCCCTAAAAAAGCTGATTTTTCTCAGATAAATCTTGGGAAGCTTCATAGAAACTTGTTGTGAAGAAATGGTGGCAAAACCGGTAAAAGTTTCTGATATGTCAAATAATAGGAATGAGTGTTGAAGTCAAAAGAACAAGAAGAGGAGAAATTTGAAAGAGCAGGAGTAACACAGCATAGCCCTTCTCACAACTCTGTCTCTTCTGTGGTGTCATCAACTCTGCTTGTTGAGCACCATTTTGGGCTTCTAGAAAATGCCCTCTGCTTGAGATGATTTATGTGTATTACAGCACATCCTTACTATCTTGATTGCTTGTGACTGCTTTGATTCAAGACAATCTCTGATTGCTTTATTCACTACAGTTCTTTTCATAATACACACTATTTTTATTGTGAAAGAAATATATAACATGTAAGAATATTTGGAAGAAAAATATCCATAATTCTATCACCTTGAAACAACTTTTAATTTTCATGGATTCTCATGCAGACTTTGTCTAAGTGTAGATCTATTTTTATGCTGTCACTCAAGCACACAATTTTGCTTACTTTTTTGCTAAAAATGTTTTGCATTTTTGCACACTTCTTCCAGGACTACTTTAATGGCTGCATATAGTTCCATCACGTGGTTGCACTATATCATTTTCTTAATTCAGGGTTTTGATGACTTGAAATCTATTTCGCTAATGTACATAACAAACAGAAGTTAATTTTCTATACATGTGCTTTTTCTAAACATTAAGTAATCTATGCATTAGCTTACTTAAAATAATTTTACCAGGGATCTTGGTTAAACTTATAGACATATACATTCTTGTTGTGCAAAACTTCTTTTAATTAAGCAAGGTGTCTTAGGGCTAGAATTTGTATTACATACACTTACTACTATTTCACAAGCTGAAATTTTAAAAGTTTTAACAGCAGTTAAAACGTTAACTGACATAAATAATATCATATAAGGGTGAGGAGACTTACATCCTAGAAATATCAACAGATTAAAAAATTTTATTAAACTTATCCTTACATTGTTTTCATTTGACCACCTTGTATCATAATTCTGTGTTACAACTGATCAAATTATCACTGTAAAATTTATAACGTATAATTTATAACTGTACGAATGTAGGTTATCTGTAATCATAATACACACACACACACACACACACACACACACACACACACACACACTGGATCCAAATATCTTAGAGAATTTATTTTGAGTTAATGTTTTCAAATATAACACGGGACTGTGGTAGTCTCTTTTGATGTTCTTGAATTGAATAATTGTTTTTTGCATAAATCTTCTTAAAGTTATGTCCACTGTACAATAGTGTGCAATAGTAAAATAATGCGAAACATATGGCTGACCTCATGGAATCCTCATCTCCCTGTGTGCAGGAACATGGCTCACAGTCGTACTTGGAGAGAACCACATATTTTAACACAAAGCACTAACCCTGTTAGTGGTTTCAAATGCAGATCTTCCAGATAAAACCACAGAATACAAAGTAGAACAGAAATAAGGGGATCACCATATCAAGTAGAGCCTTGCAAGTAATTTTTAGAGAGTCTTTAGAGTCCTGTAATTTTTTAAGAGTAGAAAACTTATTGGGAAAAAATGAGTGGTCAAATGAGTAAGGAATAGAAATAGCACTTGAGAGACAGAAGGAGTCCCAAATAGGTTGCTCTTCTCAGTAGTTAAAAACAAAGAACCAGCAAAACTGATAGTATAGATAAAGTAGCAAAATTCATAATGAACTACCATTAAGATATACCATATCTCAACCATTTGCATGTAAAGTATGCTAATGTTTGAGCCAATTAAAATATTTAAAATACATTTAATAATCATGTATATCCTGTAGGCAATGGGCATGATAACACTAAGGGACATACTACAGAAGTACTTTCAGTGTCATTGAAAATGCAATGTGAATCCAAGCGATCAAGGAAGGTATCTCAGTAAGAGTGGAAACTAAGCTGGATTCTGCTACAGGCTATGTTTTCCTAAGAATCTACCATGTGAGGGGGGCTGCTTTTAAGTTTAGCACCTTGGGCAAAAGAGTTTCAGATAAGCAGGACTGGATATGATGAGAAGCTGAGTTGGAAGTACCTCAGTGAACTTTCAGATTGGCCTAAAGCAGGGATAAATCATAGAATTCATACAAGTTGGAAGGGGAAAGCTACATACCTACTTCTCTTGCCACTCAGACTTTGGATGTGGACCCTCCAGAAAGAGAGTGTAGCCTTGGGTCACAGTCTGTAAACAGACATACAACTAAAAGTTGGCTGTAGTAGAATTGCAAATTTTTGGAATAAGCACCAATATCATTATTCCTGAAGAGGATCTGAAATAGAAGCTGCCATACCTTCTATGGGATAAAGTATAATTGCGTCAAACTACTCCCTTGAACCATCATAACTGCCACTGTATTGCACAGTATGTTGCAGGGCATTGATGTGTGAGCCAGTGTTTGTGTGCATGTGGTTGTGTCTATGTACTTACTCCCTGCGTATAAAAAGATTTATTATAAGTAACTGATTTGTGTGAATAAGAAGAAATCCCAAGATCTGCAGGATTAGACTGTATGCTTAGGGGAACTGATATGCAGTTACAATTGAAGTCAAAAGGGCAAAGGAAATGGCTCAACAGAATAAGTGCTTCCCTAGAAAGAGCAAAGGCCTGAGTCCAATCCTTGGTTCTGCTAAATAAATAATAAATAAATAAATAAATAAATAAATAAATAAATAAATAAAATTGAAGTAAATAAATCCTGAGAAGTTAGAGAGCCAATGTGTAAGTTCTAATCTGACAGTACACTGGAAAGTGTAAATCCAAGAAGTGTAGATATTTCAAGCCAACTCCAAGATAATGAACATAACGGTTCTTTCTTAGCCAGCCTTTTTATTGTAATAAAGTGTTTAGCTAATGGATGATAAATCACATTAAGGAGAACAACCTGCCTACCAACTTTTAAATACTATTATGCTGGAGAAACACCCTCACAAATACACACAAAAATATTTTGTCAAATGTCTTCACACTTCCTATAATTCAGTTAAATGGCAACATAAAACAATTCATCATAGATATACAACCTTCTTTGAACTCTCTACTAGTAGAGTACAAAAATAATAATTTGTCTAAGAAGTGCTATTTAGAAAATCAGACTTAGATTTTCTGGAGGCAGTGAACTTTTCTGATCCATTTCTGGAGTAAGGAGATAGCTTTTTGGTTTATTTTGTCCAAGAAATTCTTTAAGATGGAATCTGCCAGAGATTTAGAGCATAGTTGATTTTCTGTGATAGCACATGGAGGACAAGCAAGTCAGTCCATCAAGCTACTGTAACACACGCTTATGAGTGAACTAGGTGATTTATGCCTTATACTTCTAGGGTCTGGGAAGTTCAAGATTGAAGTGCTGGCAGATTTTATTTCTGTTATGTACATGATTTCAGGGTCACAATCAGTGTCTGCTGACCATGTCCTTGATTTATGACAGGGTAAACAAACTGCATAATCTCTTTTAAAAGGACACTATCCTACTCATGAGGGAATATACTTCTATATTCTAATTACTTCCCTAAATCTCTGTCTTCTAATGTCATTACCTTAGCGATTAAAATTTCAGTATATAAAGTTCAAGGTAATGCAAAGACTCAGACAATGACAATTAACATTGCTAGTAACTTGCATTTTAATTCATAGGAGCAGTGTATACTGTGATACCCTATGACAACTCCATCAGTTAAGGGCTATATCTGATTTCTACTAGTACACACAGACCAAAATCTAATTATTACTCCACATTTTGGAGAAGGATTTATAGGTAAGAAGTCACACCTTACTGGACTTTTTTCCAAGGTGAAGATAAAGGTTCACTTGCTAATCACCAGCTACTCTGGCACATCTGACTGATTTCACTACAAATTCAGCACCTGTGTCAGCCATAGACTGATTTTATAAAAAAGCCATAAACTAATGGTTTTTTCCAACTTTTTCATAAATTTTTTTTGGCATGTTGGGATGACTTTGTTCATTGCTTTTCTTTCACTTGAATTAAGATGGATTCCCATTAAGGAACATATTTTGATTTTAAATTCAAATGCATTATTTGTTTTTAATTTTAATCTGTGTTAGTAACACATTGCTGTACATGATTTCAGACCTCCTACTCATACTCTTCCCATTTTAATCTCAAAAATATGGGATACATAATGTACAAAATGCTTACATTCCAGGACTCCTGGAATCGTAAAGGGGGTGGGCACAGAACTTACTACAACTTCATGGAACAAAAGCTTCCATTATATAATAACAACAAATCTTATGAAGATTATAGTGTTATATATTTTATAAGTAAGTGAGCTTGCTAGTTGTAGTGGCACATGACTGTAATCATACTACTTGGGAAGATGAACTTCCCAAGGATCGAAACCTCAAGGCTATTCAGGGCAACTAGTGAGATTTCTGTCTCAAAAACTTTTTTAAAAAGCTGTCCATGTTGTATAGATCCCCCAGGTTTCAATCTCAACTACTACCAAAGTAAATAAGAAACAAGAAAGCTTCTTTGCAAGACTTTAAGTAATTTTCCTTATGACCTCCAGGTAAGCCATAGAATGATCTGAGTTTAAATTTAGAACATAGGTAAAGGGCCTATCTTCTGCTGAGTCTTTCAAATCCCTACAATTTTCCCAAGTGGTAAAGCACCATATGCACTCATACTACAATGCCCTTAACTGCTTGAAATCTCTTCAAGACCAAGAAATATATGGATTTTTTTCTTCTGTAAATGAGCATGAAGCATTTTATTAAAGAGGATAAACCGAGTTTCCAAATTTAAGTAGTGTTAAATACCATTTCAAGGTAAGGTGTGTCCTCATTGTCCACTGATTTTTTTCACTTTTGGGTTCATCAACTTGCTAAAAATAAACACCTACTTAATACTTGAAATCTTTTGCAGTTATTTACCAACACACAAATACTTGCTTTGGTGAAAATACTGAATTATTTGGTGAAAATACTGAATGTGCAATTCCTAGCTGAGTTCTGAAAGGCCATGTATTTCAAATTTCCAGTGTATGAAATTCAATAATTGTAGAATTGTATGGTTTTTCTGTTGATGATTTTGACTTGTAAAGTGGTTCTGAAGCACAGTGCTCAAGTGAGTCTAAAGATACTGAGCATAAGGCACATATGTGCTTTATGGAGAAAATACGTGTCAGAAAATCTTCATTGAGGACTGAGTTATAGGGTTCCCTGTGAGCGTGATTGTAAGGAATCAATAATATAAAGTAAGATGTCTAACAGAAGCACACATTAAACAAAGTATGTGATGATTCATTGGATATTCCTTGGTTCATGGCAGCTCAGAACTGTCATCATGAATCTACCATAGAAACAGTAAATTAATGTTAGATAATTCAAAATTTCTCACTGTCTTATAAAATATGGCTGGCCCCACATGCAGGGTGTGCTGAGAGGGTGATTGAGACTGGTCGTGGTGGTGCATCTCTATAATCCCAGTGCTTGTGCGGATCAAAACAGGAGGATCACTATGAGTCTGATCTACATAGTGAGACCTTGTACACACTGAGACCTTGTACTAAATTCATAAAAATATATAAAATATAACTACAATGAACAATAAGAATCTACTATATCTTTGAGGATACATCCTTACAAAATATTGTATTTCCATATTATATTCTAGGGATAAGAAGAGATGACTCAGAAAATTGACATCATCTTAGAACCAGGATGAAGTAGAGACTAGGAAGGTGCCTCCTCAGTATTTCAGGAATTAATGCTTCTGTCCCATTGGCTCAGTTGGTACTGGGGCCCTTGAGTCATAACCACTAAAGTCCTAGCAAGTGTAAACAAAGGATTTTATTAAATCTAAATGATTTTCTGAAAAGTAGAAACTATTCCAGCCAGAACACAAAAGCTGTAAATTTTAGTCCATGAAATTCCTTATTTGGATTTCAACTCTGATAATTAGCAATAGGAAAAATGCAGAAATTTTAGCTGTTCCACAAAAGTTCAAGGAATATAATGTTAAAATACAGTTGGTGAGTGCCGAAGGCATAGAAGAGTGTAGTTTGTACACTCCAAGGACTGAATGGAATTGGGGCATTGAGACTTCTCCAACATCATAAAGACAGATGAACTCTGTTAGACAAGCTACACTGAGTTACCCTGAGCTACAAAGCCCACTGACAGTGGCTTAGATCCTATGACATAGTGGAACTGCCACAAAACCCAGGAGGACATGTAAAATTTAAGAAAAAAATAAATAAAATACAAAATCCGTGAGATATGGGTGTGTAGAAAGAAATTAATGTTAAGATGAGGTACCTCAGCACAGACACAGCAGAAAGCAGCTAAAAATATGATTACTGGTGATTCACACTGACTCAGGGAAGGGCACTGTCACCACTTACCATATCACACTTATTTTTCTTAAATGATTTCTATTGCTTTCTGAGCCAATGAAGGAGTCATAAGTGAGAAATTTTGAACCCAGGGAACTTGTGTTTCCTCTGATTCACTGTAGATTCAGTACAACAAAAATATGCTCAGGTATAAGATCAATAATTCTGCCTTCTCATCATCTCTAAAATGTGACTTTTATTGTTTTCTTGTTCGATTCCTCTGAAATACCTTCAAGCAAGAATTACAAAATTTGAAACTTCCCTACTACATATTGTTTCTTTGTTTACATTGGTCCTACAGGAGTGCCTGTGGGTGGCATAGATCTGAAGTATTCCTCAATGTGTTCGGAGGTTTCCAGGCAATTGGCTTGTGGGGATGCCATACTCATCTGTGGATTAATCTACTTGACGATTTGATCCTTGTCCCTGGCTCTCTTTCTCATTTGGCTTCCTGGTTGCCATCATTCTTCTGTCATTCCCTTCTGATATGGCTTTTCTGCCTTAGAACCAACCAGTCGTGCATGGAACCTTGTGAAACCATGAGGCAAAGTGAACCCCTTCTCCTTTACTTTGCAGGTACCTGTATTGGGTCTTTTGTTCTCTTAACTGGAAAGTCACTAATGTAGCATGATAGACTGAAATCGATTTACCTTAGGTGTGATATGCAGTTACAAAAACAAGTCAAAATTATATTATATGACAGAAGCTATGATTGGAAAACTGGATGACACTCTAACTGATACAACTACCTGCCCTCCATATGTCCAGTTGTGTTTGCTCTCTCCCTTCCCAATTATGTAGAATAGTCCTTTTTCCAGGGTTCTCTGCTCTTTTTTTGTCTCTTGGAATTGATTTTACCCCCTTGAATAAATGTGAATTACACTATTACTTTCCAGGCATCTGCTCTGCTCAGCTCAGGACAAAAAAATTCTACCGGTTTCTGACATTCCTCTACCTGTTTCTAAGCATAGAATCAAGTTTTCAGTATTTCCTAAGAGCTATTGAAACACACTTTTCTGTTAAGTTTCTGTTTGAAATTCAAGTTCTGCTACACACTGTCTGTCAAACTTTGGGTAAATCAGGAATAAAAAAGAAACCCATTACTATTATGGACTACTGGACTATATTGCAATATTTTGCTTAATTCATGCACCTACAATATTTAAATGACAATGGAATACCATTCTTTGAAAAAAATCAAACAAAAATGGGGATACAAATGAAGAACCATTTTGTATCTGTATATTCAAAATAGTTATGATAGATATACAGCTACATTCTCTTAATCAGTGAATAGAAAGATTTGTTCTACTAGTGTTTGTAGACAAGATATCATGTCTGCATCTTGTATAATAAATATCCACTAAGACAACAATATACAATGTATTAATTACTGAAACTGTCCCTACTAACCAGTTTTGAAACTGCCTCCTTGCTATTTGTTTCATAATAAAATTATTCAAATAAATATATATTTACTGACATGAAAAATAAATCCAGTGATTTCAAAACTTGTTTTAAAAACTATACAAATAGCATATATAAGACATTTGGTATATACTTACATGGTTGAAACCAAGTAAGTGAACATGCTCATAGACATAGCTACAGTGTTGTTACTCTAGTTTCTTTTTAAGAGGTCAGATGAGTAAACAGGATACAGACATTTTATTATGCAGGAACTTCAAAACTAAGGATGCTGGTTTTTACCCTGGATCAAGATGCTGGGTACCTGTTGAAGCATCCAGCTGTGGGCCTCTTTCCCCACACGCCTTCTGATGTTCCCAGAAGTGCCAACCACAACTGTGCTGCAAAGATTTAACCTCACCTATCTGTGCCTCACTGCTTACCCATATAGCTTTGTTCAGACTTGCTTCAAGGACTCTATATTTTCTGCCCAGAAAACACTCGCCCAGCCAAGGACACTTTGTGACTCCCCTTCCCCATTTCCACCTGCCCAGGACACCCTGGCCGAGTGAAGGACACATTATGACTCCTCTTCCCCATTCCCACCTACCCAGAACAACCTGGCCCAGTGAAGGATGCTTTATTACTCACCTTCCCCCATAACCATATGCACACTGCTCTATAAAGTCTCTGTCTACTCAACTGTCACTGCTGTTCAGGTCCACAGAGCAGTGTGGCACATGCTAGTTCCTGTCAATAAACCACTCCTTTCATACCAGCTAACATGAATGTGATCTTGTGTGGGTTGAAGGGTGTCTTTTCCTGAGAGTTTTCCTGTCAGTTCCCACCCAACAAAAAATACAAGGAGTGTTTTTGAAAAGTAAAGAGCAACAAGCTAATGGAGATAGAAAGCCAGAGTTATTATCATCCCTACGGATGTCTCCTTTCTAATCTACCTTCCTGGATTTCTTCCTCAGCTTACTTCACTCCATCTAGGTAGAAGCAGTAATAAAGAAGACTTGAAATCCCAAATAGGAAGGACCAAGACTCCCCACATGGTGGAATTTATTATTGCAGACAGTCCTTCTAGACTAGAAAATAACTCTTAAAAGATTTCGTTTCATGTAATTCCAGGCTCAGTTCAGCAAGATCCTCTTATAATCTTTACTCTGATTCTTTGGACAGGCTTCCTGCACTGGTGCTACAAGGGCTGTCACAGCGTAGCTGAGATAATACAGTCGTCTATCTGCTCACAGAGGGGAATGGGCAGTAGGTGTACAGACAGCCTAGGAGGAATGATGGCAACCATGATAATAACAACCCTCACTTAGCAAATCCTTACTAAAAACTAAGTTTATTAATCTCTTAGACAGAAATTATAGTAATAGTAAACATTACCATCACAACTCTACATTACTACAAAAAATATATTATTATTACAGCCATGTGATAGAGGAAGAAACTGAGGCTTCCTAAAACTTAACAACTTGCATAATTGCAGAAAAGTTTAAGAACTTAGATAGTCACAACTTGCAGGAAAAGGAGTCTCTGAAATAGGTCTCTTCCAGCAAAAAGGTTTATTTTTATTAGACCTTCAATTGTATTTCCATTTCTCAAGGAAAGTGACTGCACTCAACATCTATTAAAGAAGTGTAACCTGAATAAGTGAGTCAGACTCTAACCAGATACCATGAATTATTATGGGAAGAGCAGGGAATGGAAAACATCACATAGCCTATGCCTATATTGATAAAAGGACCTTACCACAAGTTGTCTCCTGAGAGTACAATAACCATATTTCATCAATAATGTTTACCAAGGGAAAATCCTAACATGAAATATGACTATGTTCCATAGAAAAGGGAAGTTCATTTCTCAATGATCTTCTATTTTTTTTTTTCCTTTAGCATATTCTACTTGAAGCATTAATCCATTCTTTTTAGAATTAAAACAGGATGAGGAAGTGAAGCTCTGTTTTCCAGATAAGCTGGCCTTTTGGTTTAACTGTTGGAACTAATTCTTAAAGAGAAATTTCAGTATGGGAAAAGGAGATCAGATTGAGTGTACATTGTCTTGCAAATAGCAAAGGCAATCCTTCAAACTATACTTTTGTCTAGAAATTAGCTGACCCCTGACATAGACTGTATATCCAGAGTCACTTCCTGAAATTCTCATTCTTTTTACCCTTTGTATATCCAAGTTGACCCTACATTTCTTAAGCCATTTCCCTATCAAAATAAAAACAAATGCTGTACATCAGGCACTCCCTCGGTACCAGTTTATTTTTGTACATTGTCCCTAAAGCTAACAATATATCTTAACTCTTCTTTCTCAGCTAAGAAGAAACACGAAATATAACAGTAATTTTAATGATTTTTTTAGTAACATCACCAGTGATTCCTAAACAAACATGGATGTAGGCACAGAACCTAGGAATAATGCATTTTCTGGCTAGTTTAGTATATGGCAGTGATTCTTAACCTTTGATATATACATGATTGTATGAATATATATATATATATATATATATACATACATACATATATATGAGTATATATATGACATATATATGTGTGTGTATATATATATATATATATATAATTATATTTTGTTTCATTTATGTGTGTGATTTCATTTAAAAATATACTTACGAAGGTCCATTGGCAAACCTATCTTGAGTAACAAAGGGTGAGAAAATAAAACAGAAGGTTTTATATTTTACAGAGTATAGCAAACAGTATATAGAAATACTGATTCAGAGAGAAAATGAAGTTTTCTCGCGTGTTTCTTTATCTTATTTTATTTTATTAGTGTACTTAGGATATGATCTAGAGTCTCACTACGCAGAGTGGACTCGTGTTCAGCCTCTCGAGTGCTGGATTACAGGTGCGTGCCACCACACCCAGTCACAATCAACATCTCAGCGCACCCCAATGGGTGGTGCTGGGGATTAAACCTTGTCCCTGAGCCTACTTAAGCAGGCTGAGCTACATGACCAGCTCTTCCTTGACTTTTCAATGAGATCTTACATTAAATAAATGGGGTGGAGATTCTGGGTTTCGTGGACCACGACAGTGGCTTTCTTTTTTTTTTTTTTTTTTTTTTGGTGGAGTATACATTTAGTGGCAGTAGTAAGATGGCTCTAAGAGAGGCGATATAGAATGTGGGACAGATTCTCTTCCTGAAGATCCAAAGACAGGTCCAATGACAAGCCCGCCACGGAAGCAGATACAGTTGCCGTGCCTGACGCGGTCAGTTAAGAATCTGCATCCTGTACTGACAGCTACTGCACCAGGATTTTTCAAAACTATTACCTAATGAAATTTCATAATACTCTGCATTACCTATTTTTGCTGTCATTTTTGAGTGGAAACAACATTGGAAGGTAAATTCCCCTGCTTCAAATCACACTTTTCACAGTCTTTCCAATTGAACCAAGAATTTAACCCAAGCCATATTTATTGCTTTCTAGATCAAACATCGTTTTTCTGCTGTACGTATTTGAACTTCTGGCTTCATTTACCTACAAATACAACAGTTTAGTATGTCAACAGAGAAATGTAGCAAAATATAACTGGACAAAAAGACATTTATTGACAACAATGATGCAAAGGTTGTCTTCTGCATCAATCTTGGAAGGATTTGGGGCTCTTTACAATCTGAGTTTTCATTGAATTGTGACTTCATGTCTAAAGAATAAAAGCATGCATTAGATAGTCATCTGTGAGTATCTAGAAGGGCTCAAAAATAATTCAGAGAAAGACACTAAAGCCCACAAATATCTGCCATGCTTTCTGAGAGACAAAATTAACGTAGACTAAGAATTTAAGGCGCATATCTACACTTTTAGGCTTTAGTACTAATCCATGATTGCAATGTATTTGGACACTTTTTGTCTCTTGTCTCTGTGTCAGGTAGCAGGAGAACAATGCAGTCATTTCAGTCATGAATTCTATTTTTAGTTTATTATTATTATTGTTGTTGGTGTTGTTAATTATTACTTGTATTTTAGGGAAGGGTCTACAGTGTTTTCAGTGACTCACTACTAGATTGGATTCATAGTGATCCTCCTATTTACAGCCTCCCAGGAGTTGAGATTACAGGCATGTGCCACTAGGCCCAGTACCAATTGTCTTCTCAGGGAGCTCTGCGAGTGGGAACAGCATGGCAGGCTGAGATTGGATCGCAGCCCCTATGCCTGCTTGCAGGTACTTTAATCCACTTAGCTATTTGGCCGGCGCTAGTTATAAATTCTAGTTATTCGCGTTTTTCACACACGAAAAGTTCCTCTCACACTCCTATGCATTCATGGGCCTCAGTGACTTGGGCCAGGCCTGTTAGTTTCTCTGAAGGATAAATACTATTTCCCTTTTATATGATTTCGTAACAGTTTTCCAGTACTCTGAAATTATAGTGGAAAAATCCTGTAGATAATTTGAAAATAAGGAAAGGCTGAGATACTTTGAGCCTAGATAGGTAAGTTTTGAATTTCTGCATGCTATGCCATTTGCACAGATTACTTGCAGTCGCATAGTCGAGTTAACGTCTCCATCTCCCTCAACAACTGTCCCATATATGATGCTGAACAGCACTGGAATCAGAACCACGTCTCCTAAATTAGCCTATTGCCTCTGGTTACCAAACACCAAGTGCTGCTTCAGGTATTACTAATATAGGATAATTCAATTGCAAAAATAATTAATTTTCTTCTATTTTTTGTGTTAGAAAACGTGTTTAGAAGATGTCTGTAAAAGTTTCTAGTTCGTGGTAAAGTCTGTCTGAACACATTTCTTGGAAAAGAAAACAAGTCAAGGTTTCCTGGGGACAGCTTGCTATCATTTGTCTAGTTTGGAAGATACTGGTTGAAAATCAGCTGAGATATTTCACAGTGAAATGCATAAGCCTCATCTATATGCAAAGATATGGATGAGCCCTTCTTACAAAATGTTGTGTGAAATGAAGTATGGTTTGGAATCTGTACCTTCTTCTTGCAGTTCAAAAGTAAGAAAAGTAAACATAACATTACTTAACTTAGGTATATATGCCATAGAATTATATTAAATTAACTAATAGACATAAAATTAAACATAGACAGCTCATTGAGAACAAGTATAAACACAGAGGTCTATTCAGATTGGTGTCACATTTGTCATTATATAAAATAATAAGCTTGCAATGTGATGTATCTTATTGGAAATAAAGCAAAGGATGAAAAGAAAGAAAGACTGCAGATATGGAACAATGAGATGAGTTTCCCACAAACTGAAGGTTTTGATTCATCTTCTGCTTCATGGCTGGAGGTTAGGGCTTATGTCTACATGTTTCCCCAAAACCTCATGCAACCAGAGGTGGGGCTTTTCTGAGCTTGCTGTTTGTACGATTGGTGATCTTGGGATTGGGATGTGTGGTGCTAAATTATTCTACTAATTGGGATCAGCATAGCTTTGGGTGTGGGTGAATGAATTTACTGGTAACAGAACCCCCACCCTTGCTGTGGCTGATACCACCTAAAAAGCTTCTAACCTGGATGGGATAAAAGCAAAAAGCAGGCTCGCTGCTTGGTGCCTTCCACCTGCCACATCATGGAGTACTTCTGCTCTGTGCTACCCGTGATGCCACGGCACCTCCCCCGGGAGCAGTCTACTCTGGAGTGAAACTGCTGCAAACTGTGAGTCATAAAAAACCTTTCCTTTTTTTCTCTCTGTCTTCTTTAAAATATGGAACGCATCACAAGTTTGTACATCATCTTTGTGCAGGGGCCATACTGGTCTTCTCTGTATCATATATGCTGCTGAAGCAAGCACAAACTTTCCTCTTTGAATTATTGGTATCAGACAAATGTTCCAGCAATGAGAAAAACAACAAGATACTCAGCTTCCCGAGAGAAGGATGAGAAAATGAAAATATTAAATGCTGAAACACAAAATGGGATAATAAATAGGAAAAGTTGGGGAAATAAAATTTCTTAAAAAGGAGAAAGGTTGGAAAAATGTTTTCACTATCATTACAGTTTATATCTACTCCTGGTTGAGCTATGCCAAACCATCACCTACTCCTTTGATATTCACTCAAATAATAAATATTTATTGAGAACCTACTTATTTCGGGGTATTGTCAGGAAAAAATCCTTATTTTCACAGAGATGAGGGGTAAGTGGTGAAAATAGATGATAAACAAATTTTCAAAGTATCTAAGAACAGTTATAGCAGTGCTATGGAGAAAATAGCATCAGTCATATAAGTAGCTTTCTTTGGAGGGCATTATTAGAGAAACTCAAAGAGTATTTCTATGTTTCTTTCTTTGTACAATATTTACAGTAAAACCTCTTGTAGAAGATTTGGAGACTTTCTTTTCAAAGAAGAAAATATAAAAGTGTCTGAAACTCCATTATGTTGACACAAACATTATTAGCGCTTTGGTATTTTTCCCTCTAGTTATTTTTCTGTGTACGCTCATGTCTACATTCAATTCTGTGCTACACACGGAAGTCTTTTCATGCATACTGCAATAACCATGCCCCTCATACTGTGGGCAGTACACTAATTCCTAGCACTGAGGAAAGTCCCTAGCACAGCTGCATTCTGACTGACATTAGCTTTAATGAGCTTGGATTACAGAGTCTAACCTTAGAGATAATATATAGGTTTTCAAGAAAAAGGATTCCCTCTGTCACCTAAGAGCTTTAACACATGAAATTTGAGTAACATCTCTCAAACATTAATGTATGCTCAGAGCACCTGGGGATACTTTGATAAATCGAGATTCTGAGTCACTTCTTCTGAGTTTGAGATTGTAATACTGTTTTTCAAAAATTTCCCACTTATTTTCTATGGAAGTTATCAAGGATCAAACTCAAGACCTTGCACTTATCCCACTGAGCTGTCTCCCTGACTTAATGCAAGTACTGTGGGCTGCTGGATCATGCTTTGAATAGCACAAGTCTGGGAAATAATGAAGGCTCTCTCTAATTTATATTTTTTTGTTCATAAACTTCTCTGATGAACAAAACTCCCAAGAGAAAGTGTTATTAGTGCCAGGAATACCTTCTTTGGAGGTATGCCAATTTAAAGTTGCCAAGGAAGCAGACAGACATGACTTTCCCTAGAATGTCTAGAATTGTATTTTCCTCATGGTGTCTAGCCAGCAACACCATGGCAGGCAAGCAGTATCCTCAGCAAAGGAAACTTCTGTAAAAATGCCAGGAGTAGGTTGTGCTTAGTCTGTCTATAATTTTCTCCACCAATTCTTGGAGATAAAAATCCCATATTCCATAAATATAATGGTGAAACAAGTAGAACAGCAAAACTATATATATTTTTTTTATTTTTGTGCATCTTTATTTTAGGTATTAAATGGATATAAGAAGAACAAATACAAATGAAGCAAATAATACAGCATATTGGTCTTCCACTGTATAATTCAATTTGAATTTTTGTGACCTTTGTATTTTATCTAGTTTTGTGCTGTCTTCCATTGTCTCTATCAGACAGATGCCGGAGTGTTAAAGATAAGAAAAATTAATGATATATAGTTAAGAAAAACAAGAACAGCTGCTATGCTAAGAAAGAAAACTAACTTCATCTCTTTGCTGGGATGTTGGCCAAAGTAGTATCAGATGTTCTACCACCACAACATGGCCGCCACTATGACTACCAACATGGCCACCACCACAACCACCAACATGGCCGCCACTATGACTACCAACATGGCCACCACCATAGCCACCACCACAGCCAACACCACATCCACCACAGTAGCCACCACCATGGCCACGACCAGAAGCACCATCACTCATCTATGGACCATTTTGTTCCACAAAACTAATTCCAAGTACAAAGGAGGTTCAGAATTGTTGTGTTAGAACACACTCCGTGAGGTTGAATAGCCAAATGAGTATTGCTTTTCTCAACAATGCCATGTTGAACTTGAAATCAGCCACAACAGGTATCTTTGTATGTATGTGGGAAATGGGTGAACATTATAAAATACCAGTGTTTGTCTTGATTCATTTTTCCAGGCAGTTGGACATGAAATAATTACTAGAATAACATTTCTAAATCTTTATTTTCTTAAACTCAGAGCAGACACTATATATATTCTTTTCCTGGTCACCATGTTAATCGATCCAGGTCCAATGGCATTGGACCTGTAGCTTCATATTATAAATATTAAGCAGCATAATATCATACACAGTGCCTCTGTTCAGACATGCTGCAGTACCAAATCTACCCATCCACAGGAACATCTTGCTTATTGTATAATTCCATTTAAATTTTGTTCTGTAGTACTTTCTTTCCAGAAGTATGAGACTATTCTAAGTTTTCATTTCTTGAATAGTCCCTTAGATAGTGATGCTCTGAAGCATTTTCATGGCTTGACAGTTGTACAGAAGTGGGCGTGGGAATAATTATGGTACTTTGTGCCCTAGAATTCAAGCCTACTACAACATAAGACAAGTTTTTTTTTTTTTGTTTTAAATATATTTTAGGAAATTGATGTGCTGACTTACATATCGTTCTGTTTATTCATTTGAAATTCATTAAAAGCATGATGAAAATTTATTTTTGGTTTGAAAGAAAGCAGGAGAGGTTGTCATTAAGAATTAGAAATACAAGAACTTCAACTTGAAAGATTTTTATATGGTTAACTTGAAGACTATACAGACACATGCTTTCATAAGAATAATGTTTTATTGTGCTTAGAGTTGATAAAGGAACAAAGATTATTTTTTCCACTCTGAAGATAATTTAAGATTAAATGCACATTTGTCTACATTGTCCTTTTGTGTAACTGTATGTGTCTGTGCACGTGCACTTGAGTTTCACTTCTGTTACTGCTGTTCTGCCTCAATGACATTAATCAAGGCTGAGTTCCTCACATGGGTTTAGTAAAGGTAGACAACCTTAAGCAAAATGGTGTGCTTTCCTGTCCACCTCCCACCCCCACCTCCCATTTTGGCTTTGTTCTAGAGTCTCTATTTTAAGTGCAGGTAATGCGGTGGTTTCCTTTTTCCCCCTGGAGTCCATGTAAGGGGAAAAAAAAAACCTACCTGTCTGACTGATATGAAGGCAGGGATTGACTTACAAACAGAAGCAGACAAGTTCAGAAACCCACTTTTTTATGAGGAACCAATGAAAGGGCTGCTAATGATCAGGAATTGCTGCTAGCAGAATCCCCTAGCTGAGCAAACTAGACTTCACAGGGGGCTATCAGGGCCAAATTAAATAAAAATCCAGGGAAAGACACCAGAGTAGTAGAGTCTGCTTCAAAATAAACAGCACTTTCTCTGCCAAGGGCATTCTCTCTGTTTCTGACATTGTAAGGGTTTTCAGGTAGTGTCTTTATAGTTGTTGAGAAAGCTCACATCTGGAATGCTCTACTTTATGGTTTTCCCTCTGTGTTTAAAGGACGGAAATATCACTGCTGACAAAACTTGACAATTGCCATTCTTGATATGGCTTTGCGGCACTAGCTGCTGCCTTGTGGAGTCAGCTGGGGTAGTGATTACGTACAGGAGCACTCAGCTGCGTCAGACCACGTTTTGCTGGTATATAGGACATCTAGAAAGATTAAAAACCTGTAGAAAGGTAAGGATCAAAGAGAAAGAGGAAGGATTATAATACTTTATAAAATATGCAGAAGAAGGTGAGATTTTATTGTTCCTTCACCTAAGAATAAAAAAACTTAAAAAGTCATTCTCTAATATTGTAAATGGTACATTTTTTTTTTCTTTCCGTATGAGGAGAAAAAGGAAGCAAAAGAAAATTAACATTCTAGTCAGTCTTCCCGGTGGTAACTTATCCAGATTTTTCTATTTCTGTTACTGCACCATTTCCTCATTCTCACTCTCAGGAACCTAGTCCTGTGGCCAATATTTTGATAACTTTATCATTAGAAGAACAATTATCATCACTTCCTAATTGGAATGGTAAACTTCTTCAGACCAAGGACTATCTTAAATTACAACCGTCTTAATTAAACCTGATAACCTACCCTATACCTAGCTAGACCTTGTCATAAATAATTACTAACTTGCTCTTAAAACTGCCATTATTCACTACCCAGGATCCTTCCAAAATGTCAGGATTGGGTTAATCATCCTAAAGCAGCTTTATGTCACACCTTCTCAAAAATCTCAGTAGCATCAACACTTGGAAAGTCTGACCAATTTCAAGAGTTATTTCATTGTAGAAGAGCCACCACTACCAGCTTAGAGCATTGTCATCCCTGCCAGCCTCCAACCATACTACAAAGGCTGTCATTTTCACTGGGCTCATTAGCATCATTAGGAGACTCTTGAGAGCTATAGCTGCTGACACATTTAGTAATGCAGCATTTAAAATGAGGAGCATCCCCCAGTTTACAACTATAAAAGATACAAATCCCTCAGATGAAAAACATCTTTGAAAGTTACAAATTCAAATATGTAAGGTAGTTAGGGTTTGAAATGCTGCCTACAAACTAATATCCTTAAAAGCTACTTCCAACATATAGCACATGCATCAATCATATTGATTATAATTCTTAAAATAAAATGTGTGGAATCCTATGAACAAGGAACACAATTGTTGGCATTCAGTGTCTGTGACTGAACTGCACACCTACTCTTCTACGCTCTCTTCTGGATTTGCCTCATGGCTGAGCATGAAAGAAAGAGGCAGAGATTGGTACCCGATCAGGGACTGAGTTAGTGAAGAAGATGTGTCTTGGGTCACTTTGCCTCTTGATTTCTCATTAGGATGGTCAGTGCAAAGCACTAGGATGAGAGTAGGAGTCAGGAAAAAGGTAGAAGGACCATGATCCTGGCTTCTGCACAGCCCCTTGCTGCTTCCTATGAGATGCAGGGGGAATCAAATGCCAGAATCTTTGAGCTCATCAGCAAATCTGCATGACCTACTCCATGTTTCAGAGCAATAGTTCACTTCCAAAAATGAAGGAACAAAGCAGCCTTGTAGCCCAGAGACTTTTCCTTTTATTGTGTGGAACTGGGGATTGAACTCAGGCCCTTCAGCTTGACAGGAAAGTGCTTATTCTACTGAACCACCTCCCTGGCCTCTATCCTAGAGAATTTACTATTTCATCTGAGAGTGATACATGCATTAACTCTAGTTTTATCCACTGGTAATACTGCCTAACTTTTATTTTCTGATCCTTCCAACAAATTTATGAATAATTACTAATATAAAAGGTATTCTTTTTGTACCATCCAGCATCAATGTGTTTCCTTATTGGATTCAAACTGAAAAGCCAAAAGCATGTTCACAGATAACAGCCTTTTCAATTTTTGAAAATGGGGACTGGAGAGAGAGCTCAGCAGACTAAGTGCCTGCTTAGGCAAATGCAGAGACCAGGGTTCAATCCTCAGCATCCCAAGCTACACTGGTCCAACCTCTGGATGGGCTCAGCCAGTGACCCAGTCCAGGAATTGTGGCACATGCCTGTAATCCAAGCACTGGGTGGCTGAGAACGAAAGGATCACTATCTGTGTGAGCTTCACAATGAGACCTTGTATGAACTACATTAATAAATACAAAGAATTCGGAAAATGGGACTGATAGGGCTGGTAGGCAGAGGTGACATCACTGACATTTCTAAATGGCTTTTAATAACATGCAGTGTTACTTTTCCATTACTGTAACAAAATACTTGAGAGGTGTAACTCAAGAAAAGGAAAGATTTATTTTGATTCAGTTCTGGAGGTTTTGTCCATGGTCAGTGGGCTTGATTCCTTTTGTCATGTGGTAAAGCACTCATTTATCATGGCAGTAAAATTTAGTGAAGGCCAGTCACCTTTTTGCTGGGATTGAAAGGTTTTCTGTAGTGAAATAAAGCCTCAAATTAGGCTCCAGATTATGTAGCTCTTCACCACCTTCCAAAAGAGCCAAGCTGGAGTCAACACAGAGGTTTAGAGACGCATTCCATACCCAAACTATAACTCATGGAAAATAGTGATTTTCTAAGTAGTTAGAATTAAATGTCATTTTAATGCTTTCATTGGGAGAGCAGACAAGAACAGACCTGAAGATAATGATCCTCAAGGTTGTATCAGCCACCTATGTGATTACCTGCCTATTTCTCATTGCTCTAGAGAGACTAGGGAGGGATGTGATAGTTTCATGGGCCTCAACATTCATTTCAAGATGCACAACATATTCCTTGATGTTCCCAGGATAGTATTTTTTCTTTCGTAAACAAAGAACTTGTATTATTGAAAATTAATCACCAAATATAATATTATAATGTAAATTGATATTTTGTTATACTTCTTCCATTTAAAACATTGAAAAAAAGGATTAGGACCAGGTATTGAAGCAATGATGTTCAGATATGCTTCCATGAACAGAGTGACCTTTCATTTCCAAGTCCCCTTGAACCTCTCTTTCAGATAAACGGTTCTCTTTGTTGGGGAGATTGCTTCCCTGTTAAAAGACCTGTAATTATGTTACTTCAGGAAATTGTTCCTGAAATAGATACTAAGTCTTTTTAAAACTACTACTTATTGTTTTTAAAATGAATACCAAACTCAGAATCCATTATGTTCCTCTAATAAAAAGGCCAATGTTTGATACAGAGGAAAAAGATTAACATGTTTAGAGATTCACAATTTTTGTTAAGTGGCATAAGAAAAATGTATAGTATATGTGCAGCAGATAATTATAACAACATTTGGCCAAAAAGCACAACAACAAGAATAACAAATATTGTGTTGAAGCTACGATGTTGAGAAGAGAATGTGTCCTGTTTGGACATTATGAGTTCAATCTATTGGTGTGAGCATTAGGAGATAGTTTTCACATTCTTTTTGATGAGTTTAAAAATGTTAATGATGATTTACAATCTATGTGTTGATGCCTAGATTTCCCTGGAAGAAAACCACAATTTTATACTGATAGATATATGAGTTGATTTTATTTTTCATTTTACATATTTGATGCAAGGTCTCACTACACAGCTTTCACTTGTAATGGTCCTCCTGTTTCCAGCCTTCCCAGCTCTAGGATTACAGGCATGCACCACCACAACAGGTTGCAGGGACTGGCTCCTGCTCCTGGGGGTGGGGTGCTGGAGCTGGTGCAGCATGTGGTGCCAAGGATCGAACCCCAGTCCTTGTGCTTGCCTAAGTAGGTGCTTAATCTGCTGATCTATCTTGCTGCCTGACTTGAGTTGATTTTTTTTAGCACGTTTTCTACCTTCTCTCCCTTTGCCTTATATGCTAGATCAAAAAAGATAATGGGCTTTTTTGTTGTTGTTGTTGTTTGTTTATTTGTTTTTCTAAGATATCTAAAAATGCATCAATGAGGGAAACATACAAGTATCCTGAGAAGTTCAGAAATGGCTTTCGTGATGGAAAAACATAGTGATAATGATAGACGCTTCCTGATTTGAGTGCAAAAAATATGGTATCATGGCTATATAGCTGTCCTGTGTTCATCCTTATCTGTTAGACATAAGGTAAGTGCAATAGCTGTGAGAGCAAAATCTGAATAAACATCAGCTTTAATGGTTCACTGGTGAATTTATCATACTGTCACTAGGAGGAAAATAGTTGTACGTCTTAACAAAGTATTACTTGATCTATAAAATTAAATTGATTAGAGCTAATGAGTAGTAATAAGACATGACTTTTAGCAATGGAATTTAACATAGATTTGGTTTCTTCTCAGTGACGAAAGGAATCAGCCATAACTTCCTCTAAACTCTGTCAAAAGGAGAGACAGCCAGTATAAACACGGGGTCTCAGCGCCGGCCAAAGCGAAATTACCAAACAACTGGAAATGACTTACGCTGTGTATCAGTTAACATTATTCTTGGGAATTAAGATCGGCATGTGCATCACCACTCACGTGGAAGCTAGGAAAGTTCTGCTAGAACGCAGATATTGCGCGAGGACTCTCTGAGTGGCTATGTGCTGTATAGACGAACATGGTGATTTGTTCCTCCGATTTCTAAATGTGCGGTTGGAACAGACATATTTTGAAGTGGGTTGAGTTTCCACATAGGATCACTGAGGTCAACGCTAGAGTGATAAATTATGGGTAAATACTATCCCAATGAAAAATTGAAAGATACAGGGGTAGTGATTCTTATTACATTGCTCTACCATAGCCTGCTTGTTTAGATTGTGTAGAAAGTAGGTGGAGACTGAAGTTAAAAGACTTCAATTCTACACAAGTAGAAACTAAGACTTAAGAAGGCCATGATCCTTAGTTTGTAAATAAGGTGGTAAGGAATGAAATTCTGTATAAATGATAGAACATATTTCTAGTCACTATATGTCAGAATACCATGAGTGGATGAATAGAAAAATAAATTATAAGATCAATAAATTGTAATCTGTTATGATTATAAAATTCATAATTTTACTATGAATTATAAAATAAATCCTTTATAAAGTGTTATAATCTGTCAAACCTAAATTTTGAAACCTGGCAAAAATCACAATACTTTCTCTCTCTATCCATTTCTTTCTTCCCATCCTATAATTTTTTTTTTTGTTTGAAAATAGCTGCACTTATATCTGTTTATTGTCTATAGCTGCCCAACCCAACAACTGTAGAGATAAATAGCTGCAGTTTGGCCATTTGTGAATTTTCTACAAAGCTGAAAGTTTTTACTACCTGGTCCTTTATGGAAAGAATTTTCCTACTCTGGTATGAGTTTACAGAAACAATACTTTCTCATTTTTATTTCATATAAGTTATTAAAATCTTGACACTGACATCTTTCTGGAAATGTGGGCCGATAAACATGTTATTTTTAAAAATGCTTCAAGAAAAATAACAGCAAAAAAAGAGTTAAGATCTGGCATGAACAATTGACTCAAGTTAAAATCATCCCACTATACCACATCTCATTCTTATATTTTAAGGATAAACGTTAATATGGTAATGGACAATATTCCACCCATTTCTGTGTATGACGTGTGTTCACAAAATGTAGTCAGTATTTTAATTTTTAAAAGTTGCAGTAAATGATGCACTGCCATTAGCCCTCTGAAAATATCCCCATTTATTCAGACACACTTATCCCAATTGTCTCACTACTTTCTCAAGTAGTTTTGGACTTCTGCCTCTTTCTTGTCTCTAGTTGTCCTCTCATATCTGGCAAGATGTCCTGAGTCAGCTCAAAACTTAACTTTCCTAGCCATTTGACTTTGAGGAAGATGTAGAAGACTCAAGGTCCCAGATCCCATGAACACTATGAAAAAGAAGACACCACATATATGTTCATTTTTTAATTGCCATAAATACTTTGAATTGATTCTGGACATCAAAGCATCCAAGAAAAGACACTCCAGAAAGAGGACTTCCACAATGCTTCAGAAAGGTGTAAGAACAATGGGGTAGGTGTGTTTGGAGCAAGGAGGACTATTTTGATGAAGATTAATGAAAATTAAACTTTCTAATTTAAATATTCATTGTACATTGTGATCACAGCTGGGGTATTCATTTTCCAGATGGTCCTCTGCTTAGTCTTCCTATGAATCTATCATCCTTTTCACAGGGCATAGCCCAGCAATGCAAGCATGCTCTCTATCAACCTTTTTTCCACTCACCATAAGAGTATTAAGATGTACAGATCCACTTTTCTTTTTGTTTTTTTCCCCTTATATGTTGCTTTGGAATAAAGCAGACCATGTTTTCCCTCTTTTCAGTGTATCTTCAACATTGCCCTCCTTTTTTATGACACTAGGGACTTACTTTCAAACAAAAAACAAGCTAGAGTTGATCCAATTCAGGGTGCTCTTCTATTTTCCTGTAATCTGTTGATTACACTAGCACATTTCAGTGCCCCTTCTTTAAAAACCACAGATAATTTTTTTCAATTTTATTGTCTTTGACAGGGTATCCCTCTTTCTGAAAACCTAATGAAAGTTGCTATTGCAAAAGCTGAGGTGTGGTCTACCCTAACCTATAGCTAGGACCTATGAGGAAAGCATTTGGAAAGATAATTATTATAATAATACATAGAATGCATTATTTCCTATGGGTTTATAAATGCATGTAAATGTAAAGAAAATGCATTATTCATTATAAATTTGCATTAGTACATTGGGGAAGGCACAGACACGAATCAGATAGAGTGAAAGGGATCTGAGCTTAAACTTTATCTATAATAGCTTGAGTATTTGTTTTAAAGGAATAAATTGAAATGCAGCTTGTGCCATTGAAAGGTATTAACCCTCTCCTCCCAAAATCATCACTAGCAAAGTAAAATGATGAATGGTTAATCAGCTTCTTCAGAAATTACATGAAGTTACTTTCCTTGAGTCATCAAATTCTCAAAATTCAAACTTCAAAAGTGTTCTTCATTACACTCTCCACAACAGTGATGTCAGTGAAGAAAGATTCAGGGGGTCTTCCAGAATAGTCTTCATCTGTAACATGATCCTGAACTCCTGGACTGTTTAGGTCTGAATATCGATTTTTTCGTGTACTTATTCACCAGTGAGTCAGAGTGAATTATTGTGGAATTTTATTCATTTCCTAAAGCCTCCTGGAATTTTGTCAGGTCTAAATAAAGTCAGTACTACTTGGAAGGACATCCTTCTACAAGTTACTTCAGTGAAAGATTGTGAAAAAAATTAAGCACTGATGTAAACCTTCTAGTGTTATACATTTTGTGAACCTAATTAGGCTGGTATAAATCTACCCTGGAAATGGGAAATGGCTATGGCAGGGGAGAAATAAAGCCTCAAATGTGCATGTCATGACGTGTATCTAGTTGTCCCCTCGACGTTTCTTGCAGTCACTGGGGCATGATTTATGATAAATTTATGATCCTATGCAGGGATTATGTTGTGCATGCTACACCTGCCCCGGAGTGGGTAATCTGCATGCAATATAAGGAACGGAAAGAGGCTTTCTAGCTGCCACGCACATTGCCCCTCCAGTTGCTCTTTGCTGTTTTCCGCCACCATGGACAGCTGCCCTCAGTCATGTGTCACTCTGCCTTGGAGCCAGAGAAGTACGGACTGAAACCTCCACAAACTATGAGCTAAGGGAACCTTTCCTTTGTAATTTTGGGTGTCCAGTACTTCGTCCCAGCCATGAGATAAAAGTCACTGAGACAGGATGGCAATACACACAGCGTCAACAGCACTAATATTTTTATTTGTGTTAAAACATGAATAAAATCTAGCTTCTGAACATTTAAATGTAAATTCTGATGTTATTAATCACACCCACATTGCTGTACAACAACTACTATTATGTGTTTTCGAAGACTTTCTGTGCTGCCCAGCTGAAAATCTGTGTCTGCTAAACATAACTCACCACACCCCATCTCCTGACCATTTCACCTTGTCTTTATAAGTTTGACTAGCTATTTCCTAGAAGTGGGATCATGACATTTTT
Source organism: Ctenomys sociabilis (assembly GCA_004027165.1). NCBI lineage: Eukaryota > Metazoa > Chordata > Mammalia > Rodentia > Ctenomyidae > Ctenomys > Ctenomys sociabilis. The sequence continues at coordinate 33,693 of PVKA01022225.1, forward strand.
AGCTCATTTCTGACTGGCTTAAATAACTTACCTTAATTTTCTTTATCCACTCAGTTGTATCAAATTTCACTCCTTTTCCAAGGTGGAATGAAGTTCCATTACAGAACTATGACACTGTCCATTTCTCCACACATTTGTCAGCAGAGATTTGGATGGCTTCTACGTTTTTGACTATGATTCGATGAACTTTGTTCTGAAAGTACTTGTTTGAGACCCTTATCTCATTTGCTTACTATTGAAAAGAGTATGCAAAAGTACAATTGCTGGACCATATTTTATTGTTAAGTTGTTGAGGAAAGGCCATACAGTTTTTCAAGGCAAAAGTGGCATTTCACATTTTCACCGTTAATGCAGTCAGGGTCCAATTTCATAATATTTTGCCAGTTTTTTTTCATTTTGTTTGAATTCCTTGATTTTTGTCTCAGTTTTATAGTAGTCAATCTAATATACAAGGAGTGGCATCTCATTTTGCTTTTTATTTATATTTCCCACCTGATTAATGATCCTTTTTATCCTTCTATGTGCTTATTGACCATTTGTATCTCCTTATTGGGAAAATATCTATTATATTATCTGGGATTTTTATTGTTTCATTCTTCTTTCTCTTTCTTTCTTTCTTCTCTTTTTCTTTTCCTTTTTTTAATTTTCTGTTACCAGGAATGAAATTCAGGAGCTTGCACTTGCCAGACAGGCACAGTGCTCCTGAGCTATATGCCAGCCCCTCATTTTTTATTTATTTATTTATTTATTTTTTATTTTATTGAAGTACAAATATGAATCAGACAGTTTTAAGACACCTTAACAAGACAGATTTGATAAATTAATACATTGCAAACTGTTTTCATACTCTTTTGGTATCGTACAAGGTGCATACATGATATTATACTTACAGACATTATTATAGCAGATGTCTCTTATGAGTAGATTAAGAGTGTAGCTGTTTACTTATCTTGTTTTTTATACCTGAATTATATCAAAAATTCAATAATTATTTTCCTAGTGGATGACCATAGTACTAGAAGCCGAGATAATATCTTTTTTTTTTTTTTTTTTTTTTTTTTTTTTTTTTTTTTTTGTCTTTTTGAGACAGGGTCTCACTATGCAGTTCAGGCTGGCCTTAAGCTCACTTTGTAGCTCAGGCTGGTCTCGAACTCACAGCAATCCTCCTGCCTCAGCCTCCCGAGTGCTGGGATTACAGACATGTGCCACCACGCCCGGCTCCGAGATAATATCTTGTCCAACAACCATTAGTGCAAATCTTGCCTCCCATAGGATTATGTAGAAGTACAGCATTATTTATCCCAACTGTCTATACACACACATCATGAGTTTTCCTTTCTATACCCCTTCCTTTGTCTACCCCTGTCAAAGGTGGGCACTCCATTGTCATTCAACTAACTCAGATGCTTGAACTCCACAACACAATCCAACACAGTCCAGCATTCCACAACAATAGTGAGTTATTCAAAGAAGTTGTCGACCGTAGCCATTTACAGCTCAGCTTAATATTATGGCCTCGCGAAGTATACTTCATTTTTATACTTTTCTGCTGGATGGTTAAGACCTAGATAGAGCAAGACTTCTATACCAACACATGTATGATAGCAAAATCTTGGAAACAACCAAGATGTCCATCACATGAGGAATGGTTGAAAAGATGTCGTATTTCTATATAATGGAGTATTACTCAGCTATTAAGAATGATAAGTTTGAAGCATTTATACTGAAGTGGACACCACTTGAACATATACTCATAATTGAAATAAACCAGACACATATGTGTAAATATAGTATTTACACATATGTATAACAGTCCCTCATTTGTTGTTTGTAATTATAGCCTTTGTTACTGAGTTGCAGCAATTCTTTATATATTTAAGATGATAATCTTTTATCCAATAGTGTAGTGTTGAAATATTTAATTTTTTTCTACCTATTCAAAGTGTTTCTTCTCCCTCAAAAGTTTTTAGTTCTTAATTTTAGTTAGGGTTTGGTTGTAGCGGATATGCATGTCATGATTATTATATATTATGTGCTTTTCTTATATTAATTCCTTTACAGAAATACTTGATCTACAAAATGTTTTCTACTTTCTATGTTGACATTTTACTTTGTTAATTATGTCTCATTAAGCATAAGATTTTGTTTTATTTTCTTCTGTTTAATTTTTCATCAATGTGATAATTATATGTATTTATCAGGTAAACTGTTTTATATGTATAATGTTACACAATATAATGATCCAATCAGGGATTAGCATTTGCATCTCTGTGAAATCTTTGTGTTTTATGTCTTTAATATCTTTCTTCTCATTGTTCATACCATATTTTGTGAAATTATAAATTCTTATCTCCCATATGTACTATGAAATACTAGAACTGACTCTTTCTGTCCTTTGCTTTGTTTGTTCATTTTTGCAGTACTGGGGATCAAACTCAGGACAGTCCACTTGCCAGGCAGGTACTTACAGTGCCGAACTCTCTCCCGGGCTCCTCTTTCTGTCCTTTGGTACCCGGTATCCAATTTACAGATCTGCTATCCAACAGGTCTCCTCCCACCTTCCCAACCAGTAGTATTCACTTATCTGCATTCAGTTGAGCTATACTTAGTCTACATACCTGAAAGCATATGTTGGGTTTGTATACTGTGCCTAAATTATTTCACCCAACAAACTTCTCTGGTTCCATCCATTGTAATGCAAAGGACAGAATTCCATTCTTCTTTAAGATGAAATAGGGTTCTGCTTCATATATGCCAGATTTCTGTACTTACAACTCCTTTATAGATATTGGGTTGATTCTGCATTGTGAGTTATCCTATGAGAAACATGGCAGGGCAGGCATCTCTTGGATAAGCTGAAATCATGTCCACTAGCATATAGCCAGAAGGACAGCTGGATCATATCATAGATGCAAGCCTTTATAGACCTTATATTCTCCATAGTGGCTGTACTAATATGCATTCTTAGCAGCTTATGAGAGTTTCCATTTTTGATACATCCTTACCAATCTTTATTTTGAGGATATTTGATATTACACATTATAACAGGGATGAGATGATAATTCATTTAGGTTTATATTTGCATTTCTTTAATGGCTAAGCGATATTTATAGATTAGATAGATAGATACATAGATAGATGATAGATAGATAGATAGATAGATGGATAGAGTTTTGAAACACTGATATTGTCCATGCTCTGTGTTTTCTATGTCCTATGCATTCATTAGGTGTGATATATAAGAAGTTGCAGGCAGCTCAGTATATTAAAACTTTTGACTATGTTTTCTCATAAGAGTTTTCTAAATTTAGGTCTCACATTTAGGTTTTTTGTCCATTTTAAATTAATTTTTTACATACAATGTCAATTCATTATCTTTTCTAGGACATTCTGTCAAAATTATTTTTCTATTAATGTTTTTGGAGTATTAAAAATGGCTATACCTGTTTATGGCTATGCTAATCAAACCACTGATGTATGTATGGATCTTTATACATACTACACTGCTCCAAGTATCACAGTTTTACACTAAGTTTGGGGAAAAAATGAACTACGAAACTCTACTTTTGTTTCAGGAATTGTTTTGGTTAGTTGGACTAGCTTGAGATCTCATAAATTTTGTTATGATAGACTTAACTACAAAACAATACCATGCACTTTTGCAATTTAGAAAGGAATTGTATATAAACTGTAGATAATTTTGGGTG